>JAZKJV010002257.1:50000-60000 GCA_037367405.1 Ottelia alismoides | reverse complement strand
GTGATTCTGGATCACATTATTCACCCAGGAGAGTCTCTCATGCTCTCACAACTTTTTGCCCTCATAGGATCACTCCTATATATATAGATATATAGAGGGCCGATCCTGTGAGATGCGATTTTGGTGAGATGGTGAGATGGGAGATTCTGGACCACTAGTTTCAACCATGAGAGAGTCAGCCAGGAGAGAGAAGACAGAAACTAGTGGTCTAGATTCTCATATCTCACCATCTCACAAAATCCCATCTCATAGGATCACTCCTCTGCATACACACACACACACCATACATATGGTGAGCCACCCTTAATTTAGGCATCTTTTTATAATATTTTACAATTTTTTGTTTCATACATATAACAATAAATAATATTATTATATTGGATGAAAATGTTAATTTAAATTTGGATGCTATATTTTACAAAGTTCATTTTTTTACAATGTGCAGTTTATACTTTTAAACTGTTACAGAGTTTTTACTAAATTCACAGTACACTTTACAATTTAAGAAAAGCCCCCACCACATTTGAAAGGTCCCCTATATATATATATGGATAGATATGTATACATATACATATATATGTATATGCATATATATCTATATATACATACATACATACATACATATGTATATATATATGTATATATATATATATATACATACATACATACACACACACACAAACAAACACACACACACACATATATATACACATACACATACACACATATATACACACACACACACATACACACACACACACACACACACATTTGAGGAGTGATCTTATGAGAGCAAAAAGTTGTGAGAGCATGAGAGGGGTGATTCGGGACTACATGATTCACCCAAGAGAGAGAAGATCATGAGAGAGAAAATAGAATCATGTGGTCCAGAATCATTCCTCTCATGCTCTTACAACTTTTTGCTCTCATAGGATCACTCCTCCACACACACACACACACACACACACACACACACACACACACACACACACACACACACACACACACACACACACACACACACACACACACACACATATATATATATTTGGAGAGCATGCACCAGGACCTATATCTTCCACGTTTTTCTACTTTTTAGGAAAATATTACCATATATTCATCTATATCCCTCCATTATGTTATTCGAATTTTGTCAGAAACATATACTCATATGCCCTCCATCTAGAACATGTCGATTACATCAGTTCTAAGACTGTTAAAGTTACATGTTCTAGATAGAAGCTACACGAGTCTCTGTTTCTGACGAAATTGGAATGACATATAGGAGGGATATAGGGATGAATAGACATGGTGATATTTTTCAAAAAAGTAAAAACACAGAAGATATAAACCCCGGTGTATGTAAAATTACATTCACCTTGGTGCATACATTCACCTTGGTGCATACTGTCTTTTCCCATATATATATATATATATATATATATATAGAGAGAGAGAGAGAGAGAGAGAGAGAAGGGAGCCTACACCTAGGGGTGTAGGTTATTATTACCTACACCGACTCATTTTTCATAGATTTATGATTTTTTTGAAATGAAACCTTCGGAAAATTAGATCACAATATATCACCATGGTGTCAATGAAAATTCAGCTTAATTCGAGACTCCTATCTTTTCATCAAGACCATCAAATTTTAATGGTCTCAGAATTGTTGAAATTGATCCCTTCTAGACGAATATGTTAGGAATGATTGTTTTGCATGAAACTTGAAACACATATTCCTCTCAATATATTAAGAAAATCCTCTTAAGGTTTCATTCAAAAAAAACTCAAAAATCATGAAAAAGAAGGCCGGGTGTAGGTAGTTATCCTGTGAGAGCAAAAAGTTATGGTAGTATGAGAGGAGTGATTCTAGACCACTAGATTCAACCAAGAGAGAGAAAATAAAATCTTGTTGTCCAGAATCACTCCTCTAATGCTCTCACATGATCAACCATATATATATATAGGATTTAATTGGGCTGCCCCCTGGGGGCAGCCAACATGGCTGCCCTGCCTCCCTATTTTGGCATTTTTTTTCAAAAAATATCGTCATGTATATTCATCCCTATATCCCTCCTATATGCCATTCGAATTTCGTCAGAAACATAGACTCCTACGACCTCCATCCAGATGATGTCGATATAAAAAATTATGTTACCATTAAAAAATGACTGTCTGGATTGTGGTTATAGGAGTCTCTGTTTCTGACGAAACTCGAATGACATATGTGAGGGATATAGGGATGAATATACATGACGAACATTTTTTGAAAAAAATAAAAAAATGCCGAAAATGGTAGGGGATGGTTGCCCATTAATCTCATATATATATGGTTGATCATGTGAGAGCAAAAAACTGTAAGAGCATGAGAGTAATGAATCTGGACCACCAGATTCTGCTCTTCTCTCTCCTCTTGCAATCAATGAGGAGAGGGATGCCAGGATTTAGTAGCCCAGAATCAATACTCTAATGCTCTCACAGCTTTTGTCTCTCACATGATCAGACATATATATCCCGTGAGAGCAAAAAGTTGTGAGAGCATGAGAGGAGTGATTCTGGACCACTAGATTCCGTCTTATCTCTCCTGGTTGAATCTAGTGATCCAGAATCACTCCTCTCATGCTTTCACAACTTTTCGCTCTCACAGGATTACTCATATATATATATATATATAGAGAGAGAGAGAGAGATAGAGAGAGAGAGAGGAGTGATCCTTTGAGAGCAAAAAACCGTGAGAGCATGAGAGCAGTGATTCTGGACCACTAGAGTCTTTCTTCTCTCTCCTAGTTGAATCTAGTGGTTTGGAATCACTGCTCTCATGCTCTCACAGATTTTGGCTCTTATAGGATCGGCACCACACACACACACACACATGAGGATGGGGAGCCTGCATCAAGGTGCATGTAATTTTACATACACCGGGCTTATATCTTCCACATTTTTTTCTTTTTTGAAAAATACCACCATGTATATTCATCTATATATCCCTCCAATACGTCATTCGAATTTCATAAAAAAAAAGACTTCTATGACCTTGACGAACCGCAAAAATCACCCCTTTAAGAGTGTGTTTTTAGCACTTGGAGTTGTCGTAGCAGTCGGGCTAATTCGGGCTCATCAAAAACCATATCATTTAAATATAAGTCAATCAATCAAAATAAGATGGTCGAAATTTTATTTTATTTTTACTTGGCAAGAAACCAAGGTCGAACTCAGGGACACGAGCCTCTCTCGTATTAATCGGATTTTCATCTATCTAATTAAGTGTTGAGTTGAAGCACATATAGGTCAAATTCATGCAGACTCGACACAAGGCAACAACAATGCATTAAAATCAAACATGCATTTTTTTTATCAATTTTTATTATGCAAATAAATTCCATGTGATGCAATGAAAAATATGCCATAGAACAAAGTAAATATGATGAGCAAATTAATAAGCATCAATTTCAGGTTTAAGAAGATGTACTTGCTTTCAAAGTTGAATAAGGCATACTAGACATAAAGCCAACAAAATAATACATTAAACTTCATGTGTCCAAAATTAGAAATTAACGATGCCATTAAGAAGAACATCAAGCAAGCTTCAAAATGCCACTGAAATCAACTGAAACTGAATTACGGTGCTCAAGATACGCATAAAAGAAAGCAAGGGCATAACTGAAAGAAAGCATAAAAAGATAACTACAAACAGGTCCCTGGAAGGGATTAAAACGTAATAAAAATAAAGAGCAAGTCGTTCCCTGTAAATAAACCAAACCGCGGGGACCTTTTTGCAATATTGAAGAACTTCGTGGGCGTCTCTGCAAATTTCCCAGACGCGCGCGTGCCCAACACGTGCCATCTAGGCTTGGAGATAGGCTCGGACTCGGCAGAGGTTCGGCTGCTGCTTCGGCTTGGCTTGGACAGTGGTTCGGCTCGATGCAGGTTCGTGGAGGCTCGGGAGCATCCAAGCCTGGAGGCTCAGGTGACACCACGTGGCGAACTGGAAGCCATTAGATTGTGAGAATCCAACGGTCTCTGGCAATGAAGCTCCAGGGCCGGTCATCCACCGTCGGATCATCGAAGATCCTACGACATCTGGAGGAGGCTCTGGCTGGTGGCGTGGCTGTTGGTGGCCGTTGGATGAACTCCGAGTCAGAGCATCCAACGGTGAATGCTCCTTCTTCATCAGTTGCAGGTGGCGGTGAGTTTGGAGCTCCGTCGAAGGAGCTCCTCCTCCGCCGCTCCATCATGAGCAAGGTGGAGCTCGCCCGAGGCTCCTGAAAGAAGGTCGATGAAGCTTGGAGCTCGGACGAGGTGCTGGTCTCTCTGGAGAAGACCACCGGATCGCTGATGTCGAGAACGGCTGTGAAAAAGTGGTCTCCGGTGACGCTCCGATCGTTGAGAGAATGGTCACCTGCAATGTTAGTTCTCTAGCCGAAGCACGTGGAGTGAGTGCGTGAATGGAGTGAGAGCTCGTAGGGGCAGAGAAAGTGTGATCTCGGAGCTCCTCCGCCGTGAATGGTGGAGGAGGTGGGTCGGAAGGTGAAAGAGGTTGCGGAAGATCGGAAGGGTGATCGGAGAGTGTCGCGGGGAAGGGGAGGTGTTGGCGAAGCTTGAAAGGCGATCAGTGAATGACAGGGGTGAGTGACAAGGCCTAATTAATTAAGGAAAAATAAGAAGAACTGTAGAGGAAAAAGAAGGAATCTTACCGAAGAATGGGCGGAGCGAGAAGCTTGTACGCGAGCTCGAGGTTGAGCTCTGGTCGTCGCTGGACCCTGCCAGCTACTCAGGGCAGCTCAAGCGGGCCTTTAGGCGCCGCGACATCGCCATGGTCGGCGATGGATCTCACCGGGGGCGACGGTCGTCATCGCTCGATCCAGCCACCTCCCCCTGTCACTGGGAGGTGGCGGAGGGCTGGGTCGTGCCTCGCGTAAAGGTGGATAACGACGACAGGAGGAGGAGGCGGCGTATTTGAAGACGACGGTGGTGGATCTGGTTGGTGGAGACGTGGTTTGTATGGTGATCGTGGGACGACTGGAAGGGTGTCGTGGGTCTTGGAGGAGTGCGCGAGGGTGGTGGATGACTGGGGAAGACCGAGAGGTGGTTAGCGAAGGACGAGGCCGTCGGAGATGGTAGAAAAAATAGGAAGGGGGAAGTCGTGTGCGAAGTGGAGAACCTGGAACCTGGGAAGAGAGGAGGGTCTGGAGGTTGACGATGGCTGTCGGCCGTTGGATCTGGAGATCCAACGGCTGATAATTAGGCACTGAAGGACGGGTGCGATTAGATCAATGGCAAAGCGATCTAAGGGTTTAGACGCTGCCACGTGGCAGGCTATGCGCGAGGCGGTAGCGAACGACTTAGATGGGACCAAGGGCCTGATCCAGCGGCTGAGGAAAGAGGTGGAAGCATCGGCTGTGATGGAAAGGCCGGGACGCGATCAAAGGGTTCAGAAGGCGACACGTGGCGCGCTGTGCACTCGGCGCTAACGTGCGGTGCAGATGAGAGACTGGGGTTGATCGAGCGGTTGAGAAAATGAGCGCACGTAGAGAAGGCAGAACCGTTGGATCTGAAGGAGATCCAACGGCCAGGAACGTGGCGGAAGCAACAAGAAGGAGCGGGGCCACGTGGCGCACCCAGAACGGGCCACGTGGCCCAATCAGATTATTTCGAGGGAATTTTTGATTTTTGAGGGCTGTAATGGACGAATTTGAGAAAACTTAAAACATGAAAGTTGTAGATCTTGACGGGATCTACAAGTTTCATGTTGGCCAAAACTGGAGATGAAGTCAAAAAAAGGCCCGAAATATTTTTGAGGGTATTTTTAAGTCTAAAAATACCACGAATTTTAATTTCGCCATTTTTTTGTGGTTTTTAATTTATTAAAGACTCTGTTAATTATAGGACATTAACTGGGTTTTATTGACACAATTTTAAGCAAGGGGGTTAATAATGGGAAATTATGATGATGAAATCGAGTTTCATCACCCCCTATACTTAAACCATGCTCGTCCTCGAGCATCAAAGAGAATGACTAAGTTGGATTAACCCCCTTGTGCATGTGAATATAGGATCCAATCTGCTCAAGTCAGTTCAATTTTAGAGGTCCAAAATTCTCGAGCTCAACCCAGCCTTAATCAAGAGGTACCCAATTCCTCTAATTCTCTAAACTCTCTCTGATATACATATAATCTAAAGGATATGACATTTAGTGTTGACCGCAATTCTGAGAGTAGAGTCAAATCTTCACCCAAAATCTTGGTTCAAGAAATTCTCCTAAGGACCCAATCCTCAACACTAGGGAATAAATCCAATCTTGCATTCAGTCTACCGTCTCTTTAGTTGTCAGACTTAGAAAATGTAGATGACAGGCCATTAATGGAGGGCATGGGATTGTGTCATTTCTTCTCTCCCTCTCATTGGAACAAGGATTCTCTCTAGTGCCTTTTACGCAACACATTTTTTTGGTGTTGATCAGTGCATCTGTCAAGAGAAGTTGGAGCCGTCTGCATTTGTTTTCCTGGGAATACACCGGGGTGTGTCTTTTTTGAGTACCTATTGTACCTTCGACACCCAGACTTGTAGCATTTACGATGCAGAGCCCTTTTTTTGGTGCAAGCCAGACTCCTGGTCCTAATAGCGGTGGTCCAAGTGGACACTTTGAAAAGTTTGGGAGCGCTCGCCTTTGGTGGAAGCTCTTTGATATTTGACTTTGTGGAATGAGAGCTTTTCTTTGAAATTTCATTGACTTGTAGAATTTTTGGCTAGCTCCACTGCTTTTACCAAGAGTTGGCGCACACTGATCAACATTTTTTTATATATTTCACACCCAGGCACTTAGGTCAATGTCAAGAGATTAGTATAAGAATCAAGTTCTCATACTGGCTAATTTGCTGACACTCAGGTTTCCTGAAGCCTTCAAAGATTTTATCCCATCCTCGAGCCTCATTAGATCAAATCCAGACTCGAATCCCTCATCCCAATTCCTCAGGTGAAACGTCAACTCATCTCAATCCAAAACCGCAGTCGTGCATGTGATGTGCTGATCATATTCTTTAAGTCTGAGACTAAGCATGGAATATAGCATGCAAATCTAGAGACCTAGGGGAATGTGGATGATTAAGTCTAAGACCCTGATGGCTAAGACTGGTTAACCTAAAAATCTCAAAGACCTCATAAATCAAGCTTCCTTGAACATTTCAGATCCTGGGTGAAAGTGTAAGTGTAGAGGTTTAATCCAACTCCTTCATTAAAAAACACACACATTTTTTTTATGAATTTCGCTGATTTTTATGGATTTTAGTTTAAAGTTAAAACACAGGTTAGACTCAACTTTCCTTGATAAAAGATTTTCAAAACCATGTCACACAAATAAAAGATTTTCAAAACATTTTCAAAAGATTTTTTCAAAACAAGAAAATCTCATTTTTTTTTAAATCATTTTCAAAAATATTTTTATCAAAAATAGTGTAACATAGCATCGAAAAACCATGAAATCATTTGGGTTCTCTTAGTCCAAAGAATTTTACTTTAGCCAAAAAGTTTAAAATTTTTCAAATTTTTCAGATTATAGCTAAAGTAAGTAAATTGTATATACGGTATACCCCCCTATCCTTAAACTTTGCTATGTCCTCATAGCACTAGATGATACGAGTCCATAGGTCCATTTAAGTATAGATAAATATACGGGAGCTAAGAGGGGCTCCCCCTGTACTTAGGTTAGAAATAACCTAAGTATAAAGGTCAGGAAAGATGAGTAGAGAAATCACAGAGACTCGGGTCCCCCCTATACTTAGGCTGAGATTAGCCTAAGTAAAAGATGGAAATTGATGTTGGGAGGGACCCAAGGTGAACGAAGAAGAGGGATGGATTTACAAGTGAGTGGTTTGAATCTGCGGAGATGAAATGGAGTGACTAAGGTTTTGGGGGTGTGTATCGGAGCAAACAAGGCTCAATCAAGCAAGCAAGACCCTTAAATTCACCAACTCACGCATGAAACCAACCGAGTTTGGTTTATTATCTTGTCGGTTTTATTGGTGATAAAACATTAGATTTTACACAGAGAAAAATGTGAAGTGAAAATCAAGGCGTATGCGCGGGTGTTACTCTCCCAAAACCAAATTTTTACTCCATTTTAGGTTGACTTGCAATTAACAGTCCCAATTTTATTTAAGGTTATCACTGAATTAAAGTTAGCCCAAAAATCAAGAAATCATCGTCTACCATTCATTCCCTTTTTCATTAACCTAAGTGATCAAGCTAGGAGAAAGAAAGCCGAGAAAAACATGTATTCGATAAAAACCGCGATCTAAGCTAAGCGATAAAACATGCAGTTATTTGGCGATAAATATGTGAAAAAACTTGGGCCGTTTTAAAAACCGAACTCAATGTATGCAAGTCGATAAAAGCCGCACCTAATCATGCATCCATTAGCGGGAATGATATCCATTAAATTTGGCTACGTGAGGCGAGATTATGTGCGTCTAGATTTTAGTGTGTCCTACCTACGAGCAAGCACGTAAAAGAAGAAGAATGAAAACCGCTCAAAGAGCCGCGTGTCTGGTCCTAGGTTGACACTCAAGTGGGGACGTTCCCCACACAACCACGATCGTTTGATTACATCCGCGAGTCTTCGATCGAAGGCCGCTGTAAAAGACGAGTTTATTACAAGACATGCAAAAATAAAATGCGAGACACAAAAAATATTTTTTTCCTCCCTATTTACTCCACGCAAGTTTTGCGGCTCCTCGCAGCGGGAAGCACCAGCTCCTCGCCTCCTTGAGTGATCAAGGGCCCTGCCACAAAAGCAATGGTTAGAGATCAAATAAGAAGAAAAGATTTTATAATGCAAATTAGATGAACACTTTGACCTATAAAATGAACACTCAATAAAATAAACAAAACTCCAAAAAATACAAGAAATGAGCCGTGCCCTCGGCAACGACGCCATTTGACGAACCGCAAAAATCGCCCCTTTAAGAGTGTGTTTTTAGCACTTGGAGTTGTCGTAGCAGTCGGGCCAATTCGGGCTCATCAAAAACCATCTCATTTAAATATAAGTCAATCAATCAAAATAAGATGGTCGAAATTTAATTTTTTTACTTGGCAAGAAATCAAGGTCGAACTCAGGGACACGAGCCTCTCTCGTATTAATCGGATTTCCATCTATCTAATTAAGTGTTGAATTGAAGCACATATAGGTCAAATTTATGCAGACTCGACACAAGGCAATAGCAATGCATTAAAATCAAACATGTATTTTTTTTTATCAATTTTTATTATGCAAATAAATGCCATGTGATGCAATGAAAAATATGCCATAGAACAAAGTAAATATGATGAGCAAATTAATAAGCATCAATTTCAGGTTTAAGAAGATATACTTGCTTTCAAAGTTGAATAAGGCATATTAGACATAAAGCCAACAAAATAATACATTAAACTTCATGTGTCCAAAATTAGAAATTAACGATGTCATTAGAAAAACATCAAGCAAGCTTCAAAATGCCACTGAAATCAACTGAAACTGAATTACGGTGCTCAAGATATGCATAAAGGAAAGCAAGGGCATAACTGAAAGAAAACATAAAAAGATAACTACAAACAGGTCCCTGGAAGGGATTAAAACGTAATAAAAATAAAGAGCAAGTCCTTCCCTATAAATAAACCAAATGCGTGGGGACCTTTTCGCAATATTGAAGAACTTCGTGGACGTCTCTGCAAATTTCTCAGACGCGCACGTGCCCAGCACGTGCCATCTAGGCTTGGAGATAGGCTCGAACTCGGCAGAGGCTCGGCTGCTGCTTCGGCTTGGCTTGGACAGTGGTTCGGCTCGATGCAGGTTCGTGGAGGCTCGGGAGCATCCAAGCCTGGAGGCTCAGGTGACACCACGTGGCGAACTGGAAGCCATTGGATTGTGAGAATCCAACGGTCTCTGGCAATGAAGCTCCAGGATCGGTCATCCACCGTCCGATCATGAAAGATCCTACGGCATCTGGAGGAGGCTCTGGCTGGTGGC
>JAZKJV010002257.1:0-45000 GCA_037367405.1 Ottelia alismoides | reverse complement strand
GTGGATATATGCTAAACGCTAGGATACAACAGACATTCGGGTGGTTGCCACTCCCCGTCAAACGCCAGCATCAATAAATTCCACCTCTTTCTAGATCTACGACTCCCCCCATTTCAGCACCAAGCCTCCTTCTAAAGCAGCATGACAACTTAGTGGCTATTAATTATATCCTTCATTCACTACTTTTATAATCTTAACCATAAAACTCAATATTGCAATTAATTAGTGGTAATGATTCGTATCCGGAAGCATCCTCTCTTTTACCACAGTTTTTTCAGCTTAGTTTTGATTGGCTAATGGGTATGCTCGCGCCATCGAGTTTTTGGATACTTTTAGTTTTCCAACAACTTCATACATGATTGTAAATCATGAAGGGAAAGTTTTGTCACTGTGAAACTTGTAGGCTATACAAAAAGGAACCTGAACTACTTGACCTGAATTTATTGATTTAGACCCCATGAAAGTGGCTTCATTATACTGTCCAAGGAATCCTCAAGATGTTTAACAAGAAGGAATTGCCTGTAATCAAGATGTTTAATAAGGATGTTTGTGCATTGCAATAGTAAAATACACAAGATAATGCCCATTTGATAAGCCTGCAATCATCTCTGTTTATGGGTAGCCTTTAACCTCACAAGATCATGTACTCATGCCACTGCATTAGTGTGTCTACAGCAGATTGCAATCATCTATGAACCACATGGATAACATGGTAGTTACATGTGATCAAAAACATAAAACATAGTTGCATGTTATTTTACTTGTGTTGTACATGTTCCACGAATGAATGAATCAAGCTCTAATATCCAAAATTTGCGTATGCGCAACAAACAGATAATGATCAACAACAAAAGGAAAGCAAGTCCAGATGACTTCACAGACTACTGATTCAGATCCAGATATATTACTATTAAATTCCTCACAATAGACAAAAAAACATCCTACAATGTCACAGTGCGAAACATATGTTGACCCTTACGCATTAGACATTCAAAGACTATTTTAGTCAAGTAAACAACTTTCCAGATACTTGGATATTAAAACGTGCACCCATCCATGTTTAAGTTCTCAAAAACTTATAAAGGTTTTCTGGAAAAGGTAAGTTAGACATCTCCATATGGACTTGCTTCTACACATCTCCTTCGTAATTTAACTTGTCATAAAAAAAACTTGTCATCTTCATATACCACCTTCATATTTCCCAGCCATCTATAAAGAGAAAAACGAAATAATATAAGTTCATGTTCTCATTTTGATTAAAAAATTAACATCAACTTGATATAATTTGTACCTTATCAAAACTCTGGTTTATGAGCATTACATGGTGAAAAGTCGAAGAACGAGGGCCACCATAGATTCATTACATGGTAACTTCAATTATAATTCTTTTGCCTGAAAAAGAAAAGAAAATCATTCACAATTTGAATTTTGGTTATTGAGATTCAAACTGGTTATGCGAGATAAGAATAAATGTTCAATGTTTACTTTCAACTGAGAACAAGTTGAGATATAGTGGCCTTTCTCTCCAGAATGTCCGCAAGTTCTTTTTTTGCTATTTTCTTGTGATAAAGCTATCTCCAAGGATGATTTAATTCTTTGCGCACGTTTCGGCCTCCCCTTGCTTTTTATAGAACATGGATCTCGAATAACATATTCCAAAGGAAGTTCATTTAATGGTACATCATTCTCAAAATCTCTGTCACCATTATTCCTTGATGTGACTTCTTCCACGTCTATTTCATCGAGCATCTTGACAAGTTCATCTATCTTTTGTAATGCCAACTGGAAGTGTTTAATACTTTTCATCGACAAATTTGAAGCCTTATGAAAAGATGACCGCATTCCCCACGCCATTAGTGGAGTGATGTCATTTAAGCATGTGATTGATCTTTGAACGTGGCTACCAACTGTATTATATCTAGCAAGAATAGTCCATCTAAATAAAATATATCTTGAAGGTAACTCCATCAAACGTTTTATCACTTTGAAAATGTGTAACATATGACGACAAGGTATTCCTTCCATCTCAAACTTTTTGCAACTACATTGACAGTTTAATTGACCAATATTACTTACACTAACCAAGCGTTTACTCCCAAAGTTGCCAAATCTTTCAACTGAGAATAATGTCATTGTTCCATCATTAACTAATTCAGTTGCCATGTATGCACTCTCTTGTTTAAGCTCCTCTTGAAAAGTCTCAAAAATTTTTTGTGTGTAAAGTTGGCTTACTTGAGCTTCCATAGGATGATGTGAAAAGAAAGTAGGTTTAAAATTTATAGTCTTGAAGTCAGATCTCTCCTCAAGGGCTCGCCTAGAAGTAATTGCTCTATCATATTGAAGAACAAAATCAGATAATGATGTGTTTGCATTAACAAAGCCATCAAAGAAAGCATTTATACTTTCAAATCGTTGGCTGGATGTCATTCCTGCAAAAAATGTATCATTAAGATATAATGGCACCCAATGCTCTCTTTCTGCATACATGTTTGCAAGCCAAGAACCTTCATCGAGTTTATAGCATTCTCTTATTTCTTGCCACTTGTTTTCGAATTCTTCATTGGTTTTTGATCCATAGATCCATTTGTCATAGTCTTCTTTGAAATTCTGGTGCTCCATCTTCAAACCTCTAAGATGAACTATTGCATTTTTCTCAAGATGCCACGAACAATATCGATGCTTTGTGTAAGGAAACACCTTAGCTATTGCATTACAAATAGCTTTATCTTGATCAGTGATAATAGAAACGGGCATCTTTCCATTCATGCAATCAAGCCATGTATTGAATAACCAAACAAAGGTTTCTTGAGTCTCGTCTGCAAGAAGAGCACAACCAAATAATGTTGATTGTCTATGATGATTAACCCCGGTAAATGGTGCAAATGGCATATTAAAAGAATTTGTTTTATAGGTTACATCAAAGACAAGAACATCCCCAAAAGTCAAGTATGTTGCTCTTGATCTACCATCTGCCCAAAAAATACTTCGTGCAGTACGAAACTCGTCAATTTCATATTGAAAATAAAAGCCATCATCATTTGCCTTTTTAGATAGGAAGTGTTTCACCATAGCCATGCATTCGCCATTGATGTTATTTGTACGTGTCATCCTTAAGTGATCAACGCAATTCTGTGGACTAACGAAATCTTCTCCTGAAGCATTACGCACTGCTGAAATCCTTGAAGGACCTATTCCAAATTCGTTGAATGTCTGAATCAAGCATTTTGAGGTAGAGGACAACTGATGGTGCGATCTCAACATGTGTATTTTTGATGGAGTCACCAACGGATGATTATGTTCCTCAATAAACCTTTTTACAATCCATATTCCTTTATCATTTACGGAAATAGACAATCTAGCCTCACAATTTTCTCTTGATTCTCGACGTCGTTTAACATCCACTCCAAGTCTACGCTTATCATTAAGATCTTTTTGACCTTCTTTTGAGCATACTAGCAATCTTGAGATGATCTCTTTAGTTTGTTTTAATCGACGCAAGTTAGCACGTCTAATTGAAAATCCAACTTGTTTCGCATAATCATTGTAGAATTCATAAGCTTCTTCTTCTGATATGAACTCCAACCCAACATATGATTTCCTCGTCCCTTTGTAATGTACTATAGTTTGAATATCTGCATCATTAAGGTCATTTAGGATTTTAGAATCCAACCAAAATTCACCACTTATATAATATATCAACCAAAGAATAAATTTATATGCAACAAAATATGATTTTTAGTTACAAACTCAAATTATCTACAAGTCATACACTAGTATTAAACCATATGGTTCCCTAAAAAAATTATGGTAAACCTTCCAAAGCATGATTTAGATAAAATTCTTGTGGTAATGTTATTTTGCAACCAAAGCGTAAACATTTGAAAAGTTAAAAAATAATCGCACCGCTAGTAAAAAATTACAGTATGTATGCTTATTTTATGGCAGAATAAAACTTTATAGTGCAATAGATATCAAACATTGGTCACATAATACATCCATAATGATTCCCTCAAACTTATTACATTGCAATCTATGTCTAATCTTTCGATATAGATTAGCCGTGATTAGTTGTATCAAAGAAATAACTTTGAGTGATAAAGATCAGCTGTCATTTTCTGTTGATGATATCCTATAATCCAACTTTGCAAAATATAACTCGATGATATGTTGCAATGCTAATGGATAAAATGGAGATATGCATCCATTGGAAGTTCACCATTTGAACTATACAAAAAATCAAAGAAAATATTACCAATGGAAGCAGGAGAAGTTGTCATGGTGGGGGCGAGACTTGGCTTTGACAATCTACCCAATCAAGACAAACAATGGCGAGACTTCGATCTGGAAAAATGGATTTTTTCCAGAATGCAGGATGCTTCGACTAGTAGAGAGCTATCAACGACAAAGTAAGCATGAGCAGCAACGTGCCCACCTTGCAGAATCACGAAATCACACTCGCACGTCGCTGCAAGCGGCATCCGCGCACACGTACATCAGGAGTAGGCAGCGAGGGCAGCAGCTCGGTGTCCCATACGAAACAAATTGGAAGTGAAGAACTGTGAGGGCATCGGCGAGATATTGGAAGGTGAGGTCGAGCCGTAGCAAGAGGTAGTGTGGTAGAGGAAGCCGGAAAGGTGGTGCGATGAGGGAGTGAGGGATGGCGATGAGGGCGACGTCGGGCGGCAAAGGTTGATGGAGAAGGAAAGGTTTCTGTGTGAAGATGACGGGCTTTGCAGGAGATGAAGAGATGTAGAAGTGTGGTGGAGAAGCCCCACTTGGTGACATGACGGTATTCCAAATTCAAAGAAAAGCTAAATTCCTCAACCACAGATGCTATCCAACGGCCCAAATGCTTTGGGGGCAGCCAATTAGCTGTCCAAGGAGGGCAGCCACATTAATCCCATATATATATATATGTATATATATATATGTATATATATATGTGTGTGTATATATATGTATATATATATGTATATATATGTATATGTATATATATATGTATGTATATATATATGTATATATATGTATATGTATATATATATGTATATATATATATATATATATATAGTGATCTTGTGAGTCCAAAAACTGTGAGAGCATGAGAGCAGTGATTCTGAACTACTAGATTTTTTCTTCTCTTTCCTGGTTGAATCTAATGGTCCATAATCAATGTTCTCATGCTCTCACAGGTTTTGACTCTTAGAGGATCATCCTTCTATAAGTGTGTATGTGTGTATGAAATTTCTTATGCTGCAAATCAAACAATGGACAAGACTGGCAATAATAATAGCTGACTAGTGAGATACGAGAGCAAAGCAAGCACGTAGACAAGTCTCACGAAGCAAAGCTATGGTCCGACCTCTCCATCTACCTGGTGCCCTCCTCCATCAAGGACCTCAACGTGAAGGCCTGCCGACGGCAAATAGTCTCCTTCGGGACCTCCCACTACGGGGAGGAGTGCCTCCTCTCCATGGAGGGCCACAAGCACTGGGCCCTCCTCTACCGCACCAAGAGGCCTCTCATAGACTTCGAGCGCTATGTGGAATCGAACCTTTCTAAGTTGATGGGCGTCTATGATCGCCTCGCCGTGAGGTGGATGGAAGCAGGGGAAAGGAGGTTCCTGGAGCTCATGTCGGTGGACGGATGCTTCCTTCTTGAGCTCATGCGCTTCTTCTTGATCGAAGCCAATGTAAGGGAGTACTCGGTAGGGATGCAAATGGATAGTATCGGATCCGTCACCGTATCCGTTTTATATAGATTTTGACATCTGTATCCGTATCCGTTTTAAAATGGATATGAATATGGATATCGTTTTGATATTAGCAAACATCTGTATCCATATCCGTATATCCGTTTAGTATATAGATATAGTCGTAGATTTATTTTTAACCATATATAACATAATTCTCTAGCTCCTTTTACCATATTATATACTTTTTATGATACACACACATTTAGTAAATTAATATCATATGTTTTCCATCTAATTCTTATATATTTAAGTCAATTCTATAGAGTATTTCTAACATTACTCATGTGCGATCAATATCTGTTTTACATCCGTATCCGTTTTTTAAGGATATGGTAAGATAGTTTTAATATCCGTCAATATCCGTATCCGCATCCATATTCGTATTAAAAAACGATTAAGAATACGATAATACCTATATCCGTATCCGACCGTTTGCATCCCTAGTGCTCGGAGAAAGATCCCTTGTTTAGCTAGCACGGGATTCTGTATAAGATGCCCTACATTAGAAGGGACATGCTGATGATGGAGAACAATCTCCTTCTCCTGCTCTTCGAGAAGCTCTCAATGGTCAAATCCCAAGACAACAAAAAGATAGGAGTAGGACTTTTTTGATGTGTATTTCAAGTGATGTTGACCCTCACTTTGATCAACCAGATCTGGATTCTAGTATTTTTAACCAAGAATTCTAACATGTTACTTTATATAGGCTCAGCCCATTGCAAGTAAATGGGCTGGACCTGAGCCAGTTATCCCAATTTATTTTGTTGACATCTTTCTAACTTAATAAATGGTAACAAATCTTTTGTAGTGATCTTAGAATTGTGATATAAACAACATGATCATCAAATTCTGCTACCCAAGTGAGCCTCCTCTCAAGATGCCTCTATGCCTCCACCCTTTGGACATTGTCGACAACATCATGATCACGCGACTACTACCCCTCATGCGAAGGCCGATCTCCTAGCGCCAATGTCTCGACCTAGTGAGAGATAGTACGATCCGCCACAGAATTGCATGACCCCGGCATACGCCTTAGATGCAGTAGGAGCACAAGCCTCAAGGACATCTCATGTGATGGCACCCTTAGGCTACCCTTGATCGTAGTCGACGCCACCACCGTGCCGCTTTCCTCAACCTCATGGCCTTCTAGCGCCTCCATGTCAATGCCGGCAATGAGATGAAATACATTCGCACAAGATTTTTTTTGCATGGACAGTTTCCTTGTAGAATCTAGGTGATTATAAAATCCAGTTTAAACTTGTAAAAGATAGGCAGGTTGTACGTAATTGCAATTTTTTTAGGAATACTCATGTAAAAATTCCTTTTAAAGTAATCCGTTACAGTAGGGATGAGCATTGGGCTGGCCGGCTCAACCCAGCCCGAAGCCATTCCAAAAAGTCAGATCCGGCCTAAGTCCAATTGGACACTGGATTGGGTCTGGGCCCAATATATATATATATGCTCAATTTTTTTAGGACGAGCTCGGACTTGGCTGACCCAATTCGACCCAGCCTAAGATCCCGGCCTGAAGAGGGCCCGATGACCCCCCATGTGGACCTTAGGTGGGGAGATTCGTTCTCTATACTCCCACAGAACCCAACGCATCGCTCGACTACACGCCCCACCCGCACCCCCACCCTTCTCTCCGGTCCGCCGTCCACCAGACTTGCGAAGGCCGCGCCTCTGGTATTCCCCTCGGTCCCTCCCCCCTGCACCAGGCTCCACTCCAGAGTCCAGTCAATATATTCTTGAAAATGAGATGGTCTAATTTATGTTGGTAATACCGTGGACACTGATGTTCTCCAGAGTAAGTGTTTGGAGTTTCCTCCATTGTTGCCACACATACACAGGTCGTTTGATGTTGTCTTCTCTGGATAATGTAAATGTGATAGTAATTATGACACCATAGTAATGCTTTTGTCTTTGCCTTTATCATTGACTGCAGAAAAATAATGTTGAGTTGTCCAAGAAGTTAAATGATGTCCTCATTGAGATTCGTAAACAAAGATGTTCATATCTTCAGTACACATTCCTAATTCTACCTTGCATTTGTGCTAGTTTCTTATGTCGAGCTTTGCTTTTTTGTAGTTAAAATGCAAGTGTTGTGTATTTCAGTTATATCTGAATGAATTAATAGTTTATTGTATGGGCTATAGAAATTGGGCCAAGCCTGGACTTGGACCGAACCGAAAAAAATTTACGGGTCTAAGTTCGGTTCAAGGCTCGAATTTTTTAAACGGGCTTGGACCTGAACTCTTTAAGACCCAAACCCAATCCGATCCATGCTCATCCATACATTACAGTTAACAACGACAATCCATGGAAAGCGAAAAAAACTCAAAGACAACTACTTTTTAGCCAAGGTTATCTGTGTAAAAAGATGGCATAGTAAGGATATGTATGAAAATAAGATCTACGAAAAGGGTGTGCAAAACTTGTACATGAGGAGGATATGCATGCAAAAAACCCAACTTTTTATCACGGCACAAGAGTTATGCTGCTAGTTTTCCCGAAATTCAGTACCAAATTAGATTTAAACTTTCTTTGGGGAACTTTGCACACATATCCCTCTAATGTTTATTTCTCTTTGTCAGGTTCCCATATTTTTTTCCCTTCATTTCCTTCTCACTTTTTCTTATTGTGCAATTCCCTTTTCATATAATTCTCTCTTTTATCTTTTTTTAGTTCATGAATTTCATTTTTGTTTTGTTGAAGGTCGCTATTTTCAAAAGGTAGACAAGTAGCTCTGTTTTTTTATTAACAGTCCATAATGAAATTGTGATTTACTGAAATATTATGAATAATTTTGGAAATGTAGACTTGACATGGATTGTTCTCTCCTTGATGCTATTTGCTTATCAAATCTTGTGTCTATATCACTACCCATGTAATATAACCTAAGTTATATGTACTTAAAATTATTATTAATGAATCAAGTGTGTATAGGTCCAAGTCATCTTTATGGGATTCAGATTTATAGATATGTATTTTGTAGATAGTTACTTGTGAGCAAAAATGACTATAGAAGGAGCATCAACTATTATTCATTTAGTTGTAATTTTTTAAATAATATATATGTAATGATTATGGTATGATAAAAATCGTCAACAAAAGATAACAATTTATTTTTTGTCCATATCTTTTGGCTAAAAAAATGTAAGCAAATATGCATTGTAGATGTTTAACATAGTGATTTTATTTAGAATTATATATATACCAGAAAGTTAACATAGTGATTTTATTTAGAATTATATATATATACCAGAAAGTTATTCTCCTATGTATGTCTTTCTGAAAACAAAGGAGAAGAATGCAGATCTTTAAGATATCTGAAAGTTAGGTAAGATTATTATAAGTTTTTCATTCTTTGTTCTTGAGTTTAATTTACCCATAGATCTTTTGTGTTATAATATGAGTCTAATAATTATCTTTGTTGCTAGATCATCGATACTTTATTAATTATTTTCTTTTGTATTGAGTCTAATAATTATGTCTATCATTTTTGATATAGATGGATTGATCGTTTATTATTTTGTACATCATGGAGATTTTGGATGGTGCAACAATATTTTTGCTAGATCATTGATACTTTATTCCTATTTGTATGTTTGATTATTCTTTGTTCTTATTATTTACATGACGTAATGATGATAACCTTAAATGAATGTCAATCAAATGAATACTTCTCCTTAAAACATAAAAAAGCCAACTTAGAATTCTTCTTTAGGAACCATTTCATAGTTATTTAAGATTTACATGACCAATATTGCAAAATGAAGATTTTGAACCTATGTTATATCTATATAATAACTTTTCATCTTTAAGGAACTTCGTTTTAACTTAAGTTTTGAGATAATTTATCATATAAAATATGTACTGAATCTGATAATTATAAATGACCAATTGTATAAGATCAACTATAACGTAATAGTGCCATAAGTTTATTCATGTGTTTGTGGTTCCTTACATATTATTTTGTCACTCACACGAAGCAATGTCAATAACCTTAAGTAAAGTTTATTCCTAAGTAAAGAGAAAGCACATGAATTATTCTTCTTACACTTTAAAATCATGAGGTAAGTTACAATGCCTCTTTAGGAATCAATTTGCAGCTTTTTAAGGTTCATGGGACAAAAATTACAAAATAAAAACAATCCTAACCTTCGTTATAAATATTTTCATCTAATGCAATTTTATTCATACTTCTTATATCATGTTGTGCAAAAAAGTTGCACACACACTACAATGAGATAATAATTAATAATTTCTTTTAAACATGCTGACCTTGAAGATATATCAAGATAGTGCACCCCAATCATTTTGAATACAAATGTACTACTTGCTTCCTTGAAGTTTACATATGAATAAAATTAAACTTTATTCTACAGTTTTTGATAAATTTTGTTTCATATCTACCTGAATATATAAACCAAATATGTAAATATTTCCTCACATCAAAGTGAAGCGCGGACCAACCCACTAGTATCCCTTCAATGTTATGCCACCAAGTTGGGGCTAACACAAACCCCTCAATTGTATTGAATATTCCCTCAGGTAACGAGCTACATCTTCTTCATGGACAAGCTCATCGACTCGTCCAGAGACGTGAGCCTGCTCTTGTACTGGGAGATCATACCCAACGCCATCGGGAGTGACAAGCTGGTGGTGGAGTTGTTCAATCAGATGGGCAAGGACATCGTGCTGGACTTGACGAGCAGCATCGAGGAGGTACACAACATGGTGTACATGTTCTCGAAGAGGCGGTGGAATATGTGGAGGGAAACCCTCGTCAACACCTACTCCGGGAGCCCATGGTCCCTTCTTTTGCTGCTAGCCGCGATCCTACTACCCGTGCTATCGGTTTTACAAACTTGGTACACTGTATTGCCCGCCAAGTAGCAAAATTTCTTATTTTTTCTTGTTTGTGTATCCCATTGCTCTTTGTTAGTATTGTGTAAGGGGAAAGTGCTTATGTAATTGAATGCGAATAAAATTATCTAAATGTGTGCTATGAACTAACAATTACGAATCTCTTATAACAACCAATTCACTTACAATATTGCAAGAGTTTGATGTGGGCATACAAGCTATTACATGTATGCTCAATGTGCATGTGAGCTAAAGCTAACATGATCAACTCAATTCCATTGCTTCCGAAACATATTGAAACAAAGTTGAAAAAATGGTGACAACTCTCTTTACTTGAGTGGGTAATAGTTCAAACACCATCGTATAACATATAGAGACATCGTGACCTTAAAGTCAAACTAATCCCAAATATAGTTTCCGTTCGAATGAATTATACGAAATAAGACAAGATAAGATATGATAAGGTTTCTTCTTTTTTCTTCTTTTTGAAAAAAAAAAGAGATCATGATCATTCATCTTTATCGACAAAAGTAGGAACTTCAAAAGAAGGACCATCGTTCGTTGAGAAGGCATGACATGTATATGCCTCGATAAAAACTAAGTTATAAAGCATGAGAAAGCATGATCATTCCTCATATATGTAGCACCTATACTGTCATCAGAACAATATTGCAAGAGAATTTCCAAGAAGGCTAATTCCGAATATGAGACTTTGGAGCCAAAGTACTTCAGCTATAACATCACCAAGGGCTTTGTATTTGGTCTCCGTTGAGGACACTTCTGAACGAAGTTTAATACTTTGCATCATGGAAATACAAAAAATAGCAAACAATTTGTAATTTTTAAGAGAGTTCATCGCATGAAATTAGATTTCAGCACAACAAAAAAATATACATTGCAAAATCACAATGTTAAGGAAATGATTTCCAAGTATGATTTCATGTATTCTAATGACTATTAAGAAGAGGTTAGGTTATCTCTTGAAATGTGAGTTTCTAAAAGAATAAACCTCCCGAATCAAGTCCAATCACTACAAGAAAAATGGGTTGTGATCGCAAAAATGTGGCCACAAAACCTGCGGCGACGATAATTGTGTGGCAACTAGTTTCCGTAGCCACAATTCCGTAGCCAAAGCCGTCAAAGATGTAAGGAGAACATTCATGCAAGAATCGTGGCCACGACAACTTCACTGGTCACTTGTAGTGGCCACACCATATTCGTAGTCAAAGAGCTATTGCGACGAAACTTGTAACTACGACTATTTACCACGAAGTGCTGTGACCAGAGCCAATTCCGTGGCCACAAACACCGAATATGTGGGCAAAGTTCTGTTGCCACAACTCATTTTCCTTGTATTGGATATGCATGTGCTTCTCTCGTAGGCGCAATGGTGAATCGCGTAACTTCCCATGAACTTCAATGTTGACTTCTTCTTGAAGTTGTCCAAGAAAGGATGAGATGAAGATGATATCAAGTTCTTAATTTCGTCCCACAAAATCAATCTTTCCTTCACTTACGAGAAGAACGAAGAAGAAGACGACCTTCTTTTCCACAAGGCCACACTTATGAAGAGAGAGGAAATGCTTTATGGTGAACATGTACGGATCTTGTTAGAGAAGAGAGTAGACATGTATGCGAGTTCCAAACTCTCATGACTCGTCTTTTCTTCAACTCTCAAGGCAATAGAACTTTGGTGGAATGAAATATACTATGGGAAAGAGGTCGTGCCACCTCTTATATAGGAAGATGGGACATCTATGAAGAGTCCTTACTCTTCATACTAGGCATCGCCTCTCTCTACCCTTAGATGGCATATCAAAGGCAAGTATTAAATTCTTGTCCTTCAAGAGAAGGACTTGAATTATCTCCATTAATTACCATTTAAAAATAAATCAATAATTAAACAAAAATATGAGAGCCTAATCTCATTATGATTCTAATGGTGGACGTCCCATGCTTCTCCAAGCATGGATGTCCATATTATCCTATTTCTTGTTGAAGTTATTGTTTATATTATCTTTATGATAATATAATTATCTTTACTGAAAATTTATGAGATAACCCTCATAACTTATGAATTGTATTCATAAACTCAAAGAAATATGTAAACCTAATTTACATTTTAATTTCTAATGTGAATCACATTCACATAATTGCCTTGAAATAATTATATAGATCAAATTTATAAAATATTAATTATTATGAATCATTATTCGTATTAATTTATGAATAATATTTGTGATTTATATTCACTAAAATACTCCTTGAGAAATTTAATTATGACACTAAAAATTATTATATCTATTTTGACATCACATAGTATGAGTCCTAAATTTCTAATCCAACTAAGACTTATGAGCTACTGTTGCAGATACTTGAAGATAATGTCAGGAAGATCATACTATCGACGTATAGTGACTTGAAATTTAGATAACTATCCCATTTTGGGATTTATACACCTTTTGATTAAATGTAATACACTTTGTCTTTGACCTCGAACTAAAATAATTCACACTCTATCAGAGCTCAATGAAACATATTACACTGTCCATGAGCTCAACAAATGATGGAAGCGATGAACTCAGCTTCTAGCTCCATTTATATCATTGTCCAAACTATTTGGAGCTTAGAAATGAGATTGATGAGTGTGTTCATCTCTATTTCCATTACCATTTATCTTTCCACCATTTGGACGTTGAAATTAGAATTGCAAGTTGGCATCAAATAGAAGTAGACTTAACCCAATCAATTCTCATATAAGAAGTGGAGTTACTAAAATCCATCAAGATTCTTCACTCTCTCGAAATGGAAGTGTCATGGTAGATGACCTATTAATATAGATTTAATCCAGAGTATTCCCAATACTCCTTCATCCTTCATACTGGAAGACTTTGATATGTATAAAGTTCAAACCCTAGTTTGATTGTCTTCTTCAAGACATGCCAATAGATTTCTCAATCGATAATTGGGCAACAATATCAATCATATACTTTCCAAAATCATATATTAACATATCAAATTTGTATTAATCATAAATAAGATGACCGTGCATGGAATTCACTATAATCTCAAATATCTTAAGAGTGAGCTCTATCCCCGTTTCATCAAGTATGAAGTTGTATGATTGCTTTGAGAGATCATACTTCTCATATGTCCTCATATACAAACCATCACTGGTATATGGACCTTGGTTAGATCTTCAATATAATAGTGTGTCTAATGTGCATTCAAGCCTATTGATGTATATATGTCTCTAGTCAAAAGGCGTGTGCCTAATTGTGACAGTTATGATTCAGGTCTTAGTTTATCTCAACCTCATCATGTCAACTCTTTGACTTGACTATTCCGACACCTTCAGATTAGTATTCCTACATAGAGGATCTACATCAAGAACTCAATCGAAAACCAATATTTAATATGGTCACAATACATAACCTTAGTTGTACAAGGGACATTAATTTAAGTGCACTCACAAACATACAAACAATCATTTCAGGATGGACATGAGAATATAATAACTTTTATTGCATTAATGGATCTCCAAAGCTTACAAGTCCAACAATTTCACATTGTATTACTTCTTTGACACCCACGATATAGACTTGATACCTAGGCAAATGATGAAGCCAATAGTGGAGAAGCGGTCCAAAGGACATGATGCCGAATCAACATTAGAAAATGCATGGACTGCAAATAGATTCTTGGCATGAATTTAAGATCAGCTAATAGAATACATTCGATGTATCACAATACACATTTGAGGGCCTTAAAATGAGCAATTGAGATTGCATGAACTGAGAGAGTAGATTGATAGAGAAAGGGATATCCGAACTGTATAAGGTCGCATATTGAAGGCTCACCATAATTTTTCATTGTTGGCTTGAGCAGTGGCGGCGATGAATTGTCACTCACAAGAGCAACTTGATTAGTAGCCATTAGCGACTTAATAGGTTTAAGTTCATTACGTTCATATTTGATTGGGAGGTAAGCCTAGTATTTTTGTTGACATTTATGGATGCCATAAAGTGATTTAGTGTTTCTAGCCCTAAGAAGGTGAGAAAACCAAGTTTGTATGATTGGAAACCTTATTTCAACTCATTGAGAACATGAAGCATTGAAGCTTTAGAAGAACTAACTAGAAATATATCATACACATAGATCCAGATTAATGTGAGATGTCTAGAATTCTTAAAAATGTATAGTGAAGTATATGTTTATGAGCCAACAAAGCCTGGAGGTAGAAGACATTCTATTAGACGATGAAACCATGCACACAGACTCCTGTAGTTTATAAACATGAGTTTGGTAGTCAGGATTATGAAAACTTGTTTTTCACCATGTAGACATATTCTTCAATGGTGCCGTGTAAGAAGGCATTATGAATATCCAACTGATTGATGAACCCTTTTTGGTAATGGAGAGGCTTTGAAGAAGGTTAATGGTGGTTGCCTTGACAACATGTCTATATGTTCAGCATAGTCCACTCCTTCAATTTGATGAAACCCTTGGTTATCAAATGATGTTTATAATGCTTAACATCGCCATTGGGATTTTGTTTAATTATATACATCTATTTGTTTCCTATAATATTTAACAAGGGATTATAAGGGACAAGGGACCATGTCTTGTACTCCTGAAGTGCATTGAATTCGTCAGACATAGCTTTTACACCAAAGAGGATATTTAGGAGCTTTTGAGAAACATTGAGGTTCTTGTTCTTGATATAGAGAATGAAGTTGTTTGGAAGATGGACGAATGGAGGCTCCAAAGACATTCTTCAAGCTTATACCATGCATGGCTAGGGTGGTCGTTTGGTGTATATAGTGGGTGAGTTGAGGGGAACATGAGTGATAGGAGAAGGGGGATTACGACTGGTATGTTGAGGAGGAACTTGAGATAGAATACCCTATGGAGATTGGGATTGGTCATTGGGGTTGATACAAGTAGTCCACCGAAACCGAAATTGAAATCTCGATATGGATCCTTCCTTCACAAATCTAGGCTGATTTTGACCGAAATTGGCAAAACTTTTTGTCAAAATTTTGAAATTGTTTCATTTTTTTCGCCATCTCGAAATGAAATCGAAATCAAGATTTAAAACCAGGATACAAGTGAGTTGGCAGTATGATGAGAGGTTAAACCTCGCTCATCATGCATAACCAGAACAAATGAATCAAATTCGTAGAATAAGGTGTTCATCAAATGAGCATCAATGCAATCATATAACAAAAAGTTGATTGCAAATGCAAAGTACATGGTAATCAAATCAATTTCTGCACTATTTGGTATATCACAAGAGTATATAAGAATACACACTTGATGCACGAGTCTTTAAAATAAGAGACCTCTTGACTTAAGTCTAATCCAACGATGCTCGTTGATGAGTAATGGTGCATCCTGCAAACGTAAGAGATTTTTTCCACCAAGTTATCCATGCCAAAAAGAGATCCATAGTGATCTCTACCTCTTTAGTTTCTCTCACGAAATCAAGTTCTTCTAATCGTACGTGAAGTATGGAGAAGAAGGTCGATCATCTTGCAATTGGTTGAGCCAATGGAGAGGAGAGAAGAAGCAATTAGGATGGACGACCACGAGATATTGGTGATGAATATAGGGGACAACCAAGGGGAGAAAATAAGAGAGTCTCTATCCTCTTTCTTCTTAGAACCGGAGAACACTTATGTTGAAAATTCAATTCTTTCAATTAATTTGAGAAGACAAGCCAAGCATTATTTTTATAGGGCCATGGATGGTCAAGATGGTGTCTACTCCATCTATGGACGTCCATGATGATTTGAGTTTAGAGAACAAGTCTCTATACTTTCTCTCTCTCTCTCTCTATCTAATTACATTTAACTTTCAAATAAGATTAAATTTTGAACTTTGAATAGTAATGGAAGAGAATAAAAGAGAAAATAATTTTCACCTTATTTCCCTCTACCATGATGGAAGTCTACCATGAGAAATTCTCTCCTCTTTACATAATAGTTGTCTACTTCGAGAAATTGAAGAGAAACTATTTCTTTCAAAAAAAAAAGAACTTCAATTGGTTAATAATTTATTGAAATCAAATAATTAATTTCCTACGACCATTATTGGATCCAACAAAAAATGAATCCAATTCATTATTCCAAAATAAAATATAAATTTAATTTATATGTATTTAGTTATATAAATCACATTCACATATAACCTAATTAAATATGAATCATATTCATATTAGTATTACTTATTATGGATATGTATATATATTAACTAGTTGCCAATAATATGAATCATATCCACATTTTCCCATATTAATTTTATCAATGATAATAACAATTATTATCATGATATTTAATATCTCAATATATGACTCTTAATCCAATTATGACTCCTCAACAACATTCAGGGATACTTGAAGATAATGTAAGGGAGACTATACAAACCATGTATAATTATTTGATTACTAGATTTACGTCTAATTGTTAGTGGATTGGATTTTACTAATGACTTGATTGCATATTTATTTTGTAGCTTAATTAACTTTTCAGGTAGAAGCTCGTAGAAGTTCTTTGATAAAAAGTATATAAAGTCTAGAAGTTGATTCAAATCCTAAAAGTAATTCTAAAAGACTCTGCTTGAAGGTTCAAGGATCAGAATCAGACTGAAAAGAATTAAAGAAAGACTCAATTTCAAAAGATAAAGTTTTAAAGACTTTGGATGCTGATGTGACATATTACATACTTTTTATTTTATGCTGAGGAATAATCTTATTATTTTTCATATCTTGGTTAGCAAGCAAACTTAAGCTAGGATCATCCATTTCACAGAATCGATTTTTGGACTTATGATCGATCACCTTGACATCCATGATTAATCACCTTCAATCGATCATGTTGGTTCTCATGATTGATCAACCCTGAATGACCATCATTTTGATCATGATCAATCACTTTTTCTATTTCAGGCCAACAATCAAATCTGATCGATCATTTATGATGGATCACCTTATTTCTAAGATTGATCATTTCATGGATTTGGAAATCAAAGTGTTGGACTTTCCATTTGGACACCAACATCTCTTTTAAGGCCAACCTATAATAAGGGATCGTATGGATCACTGTTGAGACACACAATGAAGAGAAACTTCCATTACTCTTCAAAGAAAAGAAAGAGTGACCATTTTGTGCGATATTCGAGTTCATACAATGTTTTTGCGTTCTTGAGCTCTCTTCAATTTAAAGCTATCTAGTTAATGAAGTTGTTTGTGCTCTCTATGCTCTGTTGCAATCTCCATCATCATTATCTAGCATAGTATATGCTTAAAGTATGTAAGCTTGTGAATTTAAGTTTAACTATATTTTATTTAGCATTTTTATACATGTATCCAAGTTGTGGATTTCTTTCCTTGAGAGAGATAAAATCTTCTTTTTGGAATTGTCCAAGGAAGGGTACATGTTACACGAGAGATTGTGCTACCCTGGGGTAAAGTAGCGCTGGATTAGTGGAAATAGGCTTAGTCGAGAGAGCGAAGGGGAAATCCTAGAACATAGTTCTGGATCGTGATTTTCACCTGCTTGGATTTCCACGTAAAAATCATTGTGTCTTTGTGTTTTCTGAATTTATTTTTTCAATTGATTATTGCTATTAGATAATTTTTTTATTACGCAATTCACCCCTTCTTGTGTTGGACTCACACTAATATTAGTTTTAAATCACTATGGGCAATTCCGATCTGATACTTTTCAAACCATGTCTCCATTCAATTCTGAACCATTGGTATCGATTTCCAACCCTTTCGTTCTATAAATTAGTTCCATGAATTGAGATTCATTCAATTAATTCTTATTCATGTATCCTCAAAGCAAAATCATTAAAATCTTCTCGTTTTCATCATTATATCAGAATGAAAATGACACAGTATATAATCTATTACGATTGCATTATCCTGGAGTATGCTCAATACTTAAGCATCCTACAT
The DNA here is from genome assembly GCA_037367405.1 of Ottelia alismoides. Classification (NCBI taxonomy): domain Eukaryota; kingdom Viridiplantae; phylum Streptophyta; class Magnoliopsida; order Alismatales; family Hydrocharitaceae; genus Ottelia; species Ottelia alismoides. The sequence goes on along the minus strand of JAZKJV010002257.1, from coordinate 26,416 downwards.
AGTGAAAGTCTTTGATTATATCTGAAGTTCACACCCATGTTTAGTTGTCCCTTCAAGGGTTTATCAATAGATTTCTCAATCATTCTTGAGCAACATTATCGATCATATATTTTCCAAAAGCATAAATTAATTTTATTGAATTCTTATCTTGCTTAATAAAAATGATCATGAACTGAATTCATAATTAACCCAATGCCTCATAAGTGAGATTAGTCTCTCGGTTGAAAAGTTCGAACATGTCTAATTCCTTCGAGAGATCACACATCTCTTATTTCTTTATATGCACACCGACTCATTGGTATATAGACTTTACTAGGTCATCAACCTTTTGTTTTATCAAATGTACATACTTGGATATATATATATATATACACACACAATATAAGCTAGGGTAGATATAAATATTAATAAAAACAATCAAAATGAATAAAATATGTTTAGGTCTTTAAATATTTTTGACTATTTTTTTTGGTTTTTTAGGATTTTTCTAGTTTTTATATATTTTAAAAGTAAAAACACCAAATCAATGGTTTAAATAAAATAATTGAATTAAAATGGAGATTAAAAGTACCAAGCTATATCAAAATTACTCCAAATTAATTTTAATATATTAAAATTAATATAAATAAAATTTAAAAATAGAAAATAGAATTTTTGGAATTATATATATATAGGGAAAAATGTGTATGCCCCCTAGGGGGAGCTAACTTAGCTCCCCCCGCCCCTTTTTGACATAATTTTTTTATTTTTTTTTGAAATCTAAAACCGTGTAAATTCATTATTAAATCCCTATATTATGCTATTAAAATTTCGTGCGAAACAGAGACTCCTACGGTCTCCATCCAAATGGGGTCAATTTAAAAAATCCTGTTACCGTTAAAAAATGACTGTCTGGATGGAGGCCGTAGGAGTCTCTGTTTCGCACGAAATTTTAATAGCATAATATAGGGATATAGTGATGAATATTCATGGAAGAAATTTTCAAAAAAAATAAAAAAAATGGTAAAAATGGGGCGGGGGGAGCCAAGTTAGCTCCCCCTAGGGGGCAGCCCCATTTATCCCATATATATATATATATATATATATATATATATATATATATATATATATATTCATAAGTGTGTTTAGGGGTTTTCAAATTTTAAGAGTTTTCTTTTTAATTTCTAGTGATTTTTGGTATGAAGGTTAAAAAAATAAATAAAATATATTTTTGGGGAATTTTCAAAACTTTTATATTCTTTTTATGGGTTTTCTATTGCAAATTGGGATAAAATAGGTTCTTTTTGAATTTTTGTAAATACAAAATCCTAAAATTGAAAAATAATTATATGTGTGAAAGTGTGCGCAATCATTAACATACATGTTTTTTGTAGAATTTTTGGAGTTTAATTTCTATTTTAAAAAAATATAAACAATAAAGAGAAATTACATTATTAGTTGGGGTATTTTTGTAAATAATATAAAGTCCAGGGGCCTCAATGATTTTTTTGCAAAAATATATAACGTTATTGAAAAGTTACTGGACTATATGCAAATGTAAGGACCCGCAGGGGCACACCTATTAAAATTCCACATCGCGTGGGTACCATGCGAGGTTGTGGCGTGGACCCTGATGTAAATATTCAAAAGTATGTGGGCTTACTTGCAAAATTTACAAAATTATAATAATGGTGGAGGAATGTTTCGGTATTAATAGGGTTAAAATACAAAATACCCCAACAAAGGCGCGAGTGGACGACAGATCTAGATCAACTAATACACGTGTCGTGTCCGAGATTCACGATACTGGTTTGGCAATCAACATCTACAATTAGATCATCAACAATGATCTGACAGTGGAGATTGATGAATCTCAGATTCATCACTCTAATTCTCATTAATTAAGTTCAAATCCTTCAAAATCAACAGCATTTCTGCATCTATTCTGCATAATTAGCATTCATGCATATTTTCATAAGAATTACATTTCATCCATTATTTATGCACAAAATAAGAAGCCAAAAATCCCAACTAAAATTGACATGTAAATAGCCTAACTTCCCGGATTTTTAATTCATTCATGCTAACTCCGAATGATCCGAAACCATCTCCACTGTGTACATATCACTAACAAGAATAAATGAAAAATACAAAAAATCACTTACCTAAATAAGTGGACCAAAAACCCAAACCCTAGGTTCAAGATTTCCGGACTAAAACCCTCATATATTCCCCATCCAGTGTCCGTTTTGTATTTTAGCTGTTTTTGATCTATTACTTTATGTACATATTTAACCTATTTTAGTTCATTTCTTTTTCATTTGTCTTCTTTGATGAAAGTTTTATTAAAATATGCAAAAATCCAAATCCAAATTGAGCTTGAAATCAAAGAAACAAATTTAGTCCAAGTCTTCACTAACTACCTGTACAAAATTGGTCTTTTTTATGTTTTATTTCTTAATTAATAAAAATCCAAAAAAATAGATTATTGTGTAAATATTTATCTCTGATTCTATCATATTTTTTTCCTGATTTTTATCTAGTTTAAAAATGACATAAAAATTATAAAACCCAAAAATCACGGTATTCTATGTACATGGAATACCCCAAAAATATCACTTTATGCATTTGATCGATTTCGGTTTTGATGTCTTCATGAAAGTTGTAGATCTCATCAAGATGAGCAATTGTCGTAAAGAAACGTTTTCAATTCGAGGTCGTTTACTATTTATTTTGTATTTTACAAAGTATTTATATTTCGAATTTTGTGGTGCTAACACGTGTCAGCCATTTTTCGCATTTTTTATATATTCGTTTTAAAAAAAATTATTATTAAAACACCCCCGCACATGTGAGGCACGTGCCACCTAGGCACGTGCCAAGCACGTGCCGCGCCTTTCCCTTTGTTCGCCACGTGGCGCTAGAGGGACCATCCGATCTCGCTCGATCGGATGGCGCCTGTGCATCTTCTCCGCCCAGCCCCTTCCCAATCGAGCGCCACCCCTTCCGCGATTTCGCCAATCGCCGCACGTCGCCCTCTCGTCAGATCCAGCCACCTCCTCCGCATATCTCGCCTAGAATCAAATCTCGTCCCCGATCTCCACTCGAATCCGATATCCCCCAAATCCCTCATCGAAACAAATCCCTTGATTGGATGCCATCGCCGACCGCTCGAACCTAATCTATTTTAGCGAATCGTCTCCCCTCAAAAATCCCATCCGTCGTTCATCGCCCTCGGTAGTGACAACCAAGCACACAGCGTGATCCGAGGGCTCTCGTACTCGTCGCAGCTTCGCCGCCCACACTGCTGCTCCAGCTCTAGCCAACCAACGCCGTAGAGCCCCCCTCTCCGTCCAGGTATCCCCTTCCTCCTTCGTCTTTCGTCCTCCTCCCAATAGACATCCTCGCCCTCCGTTCATCTTCTAAAGAGGGTATATCATCCGACCTCCCATCTCCGATCACCAACCCTCATAACTCCATCCCTCCGCCACAGCCATACATCACCGGAAGACATTCACCTCCTACGCCACCGTACGACACCTCCAACGACCTTCAATCTTCGCCGACAACGCAACGCCTTCGACCACAACGAAGCTTCCCCTCCAACTCCAGCTACTCGCCCGGTTTCTTCGCCATAGCTTGGAGCTTCAACTCCACCACCATGCTTTCAGGCACCATCTGGTGCTTCATCTTCCACCGGCGTGTCCAAGCTACCACCATCGCCTAGGAGCTCCTCCAGCCTCCCCTTGGTCGGAACCGTAAGACCTTCGCTTGCCTTCTAACGCTGCAAGAGGCGGTGCTCCTCCGCCACCACACTACCACGCACTCGCTGCCCCCTCCGCCTAGGCCAGGTCTGCTCCGATGCATCTTGAGAGCCGTGCCACTGGGGGCCTTCCCGAGACCCTCCACGCACGTGCGAGGCACGTACGTCCCGCAGGGGAACGTCAGCATTACGTCAACCCAAGACACATGCTTTGCACGTGACCATGGGTAAATTTGCAAGAAGCCCCCGATCCTCCTCTTATTCGCAGTTCAGTCCAGCCGTCCAAGGAGCACGTGCGCCGTATGTGCTACCTTGGAAAATTGCAGAAACCCCCCCAGCTATCTCAGTAATTACACAGAAGCCTTGGTTTTGCATTTTATTTATTTTAAAATATTACATCTGTACCCCTATCTTTCCCCCTTTATTTTGAACCTCTACATGACATTATTTTATTATTCAAAAATAGCATGATGTTTGTCATTTAATTCTCTACAGTTTGACATATTATGGATATTTTTGTGATCATTGGTTCATTCATAATTAATTGTTTTGCGGAAAATTGCGAATTTTTCCCATTCCATGCTCTTAAATTTGTCATTGATTAACCGTTGCTCTAAAGATCCCCTAAAAATCAACTATTGTAGAATTACTTGTGCTTGACATTATGCCCAAAAAGAATTGCATTTTCATCATAGATTGCCCTGTAAAAATTATTTTGCACATTTCAGTGTTTGATTTTTAATAGGTATTGAAACTAGTATTTTTGAGGTTTAAGATTTTTCTGAGATCATTCACCTACTGATAGGCATTAGATAATTTTATTCCTTGAAAATAATTAGGTTTAATATTTATTATAATTAAATATTGAATTTCATTTTATTAGCATTTAAAAATTCATAAAAAAATTACATTGCATCCAAAAATTCCAAAAAAAATACAGTTCATCATATTCTGCATCGTGGCCAAGTTTCATATTTTCCAGACATCGTTTGAGCGTAATTTACATTTTAGTTCCTAAAATAGACCGAAATTGCATTTTGCATCTTTTATTGCATTAAAAATTCCAAAAAACTGCCTCGAAAACCACGCACGAATTTTGATAGACATAATTCTAGGTTGTTCCTTTGCCTCCTTGTGTTCGACCTTAGAATTCGCCCAAGTAAAATAAACAGAAAACCACATTCATTAAAATTGACAAATATTTTGTGTGGTTATTTTCTTGACCGATTCCGATTGCCGCCTACAACGAACGATAAATCATCATTTTTACGCATGATCAAATACACATTTTACACATTCAGTTAATACAACGCAAATTCAGACTCGTCAGAGATGCAGCTAGATCGGATGACGGCTGCTGCACTGGAAGAACGACTAATGATATGACAATGGAAGGAGGACGAGGAAGAACATGGAAGAAGCCTCACTACAACGAGCTTCTTCTGGCTAAATCTCCCCCTCCGGTGCTCCTTTTTGCTCCAAAATGGCCCAAGCTCTTTTTGGACAGGTCTTCTATCTGCTAGGTACCTCAAAATGCTCCGGTGATCATCGAAGTTCTCCTAAGAGGATAGAGGAGCAAAAAAGTTCCAAGTACCTCCGACGAGACTTCAAAATGGACCCAGTTGTCTATGAAGCTCTAATACATGCAAGAAAAGGTTAAGGGTCGAGGGAAAAGTGCCTTGACTCTATAGTATGGGGGGATGAAGTGTAGGGAGTTGTGGCGGAGGTACCCCCGGCGAGCGGCGGAGTGAGGCACCTATTCTCCAGATCCACACTGAATCTGGGTGAATGGAAGGAGGTAGGGCATAGAATAGGTGAAGGGGAAAGAAGATGTGGTGGTTTACGGGTTGAGGTACAGTCAGAGACAACGGGATGGGTTCATTGGAGACGAAGGTCCGGTAAGCTTCGAAGAGGGTGTTTGAAGCTAACTACGCAATTAAAGGGCAAAACGAGAACATGGACTTAACCCAGGAAATAAAAATGATAAAATGGAATAAAAAGGTACCTCAAATGGTGTAGAGCCGTAAAGCAAGACCTCGATAGCAGTGCTCTGCCGGAGGTGGTGGTGGAAGCACCTAGAGGCTCGTCAGAGCTCACTGCAGGGTTCTGGAGATGCGTATGTAACCCGCGTCAATCCGGAGCACGTGAGAGGGGGAGTAAGATCAACCAAATAGTTTCAAAATTGCGAGGAGAAATGGAGATCGAGGCATGGGGAAGATCGATGGAGATCGACCGAATCGAAGGTGCTCTGCCCTCGGAGAGGGCTCGATGTGGATGATGTACAATGAACAATTTTCATGAAAGGTCAACATCCGTAGTTAGGTGTCAGAGGCTAGGCTGAGCATCGGAGAAGTTGACCGAGGTCAACTTCATGCGCCCCCTAGTTGGTCCACGTGGACAAACGAGGAAAAAGCCTGCTTGAAAAACTTATAAAATAATTAGTAAATAGTAAATGATTCTCTAACTTTAGTTTATAAAATAAAAATTGTTTATTATTTTTCAAGTTATTTTATTATGATTTTTATTTATTTTTTAGAGGTCTGTAATTACAAGTTAGTTTTTAGTGTTAAATTATATGTATATTCATCTATGTTTTTAAGTATTTTATTTTTATTTTGTATATTTAATTTCATTATTCTAGTTTATTATTTTATTAAATTATAAAATATTTTTATATACATACATATATATATTATTATATTTTTTGATATAATTTATACACTTAATTTAATAGGTGTATTATTTATATTGGTATAGATATAGATATTTCATCTATATGTTTTCACATATTTAATTTTAATATTTTATTTATTGTTTTATTCCAGTTTTAATATGTACTTATATTATAAAAAATATTTACAAAATTATAAAAACATGATATTATAAAAAATAATAAATAAAATAAATATTTTAATCGAGTAAACTATACAATAAGGGCCCAAAACCAAACGTTCGCACCTTAACTCCAAAAAATAAAAATTCACCTTCAATAAATAGCTTATTAAAAGTTATATACAATGAAAGGTGATTTTGATATATTTTTAGTTTTTATTTGAGATATATGGGTGTGGGAAGTTGGGATTTTGGAAACTTATTTAGACTATATCTTTTATTTTGTATATTATTTTTGTATAAACTCAATTTTGTATTTTTCTATAGCTTATTATCTACAAATTTCATGCACTAAATTTCTTTATTTTAGGTATAAAAAGTAGAACTAAAAATAGATCTCAAAAATGCATAATAAATGAATAAATAAATGGAAATTTTATTGTATTTAGCCCGTATCTTGAAGAATCGAAAATCCCACGAAACCCGGATCAGAGAAAAATCAATCAAGGGTGGTTGCGACCCGGATCTCACAGATCGACTCAATAAGAAAAATAGACCACCAAATAAGAATAATCAGTCAAAAATCGAATAAGCGGTCTTGCTATTTATTTAACCTGGTATAGCGACCAGGGTCGAACTCAAGGAGCACTGATTGGCCATGTGGCCTACGAAGTAGTCCGAAAATGAATAAAATAAGAAAATATATTTTTGGTGGATTTGATGTATTTTCAAAATTTTTTATAATTTTTAATCATGAAGGAAATGAGGGAAAGGGTAAAAGGCCAACAATCAACAAATTATTAAACACTAAAAAACAAGCCAGAAAATTAAAATAAAATTATTTTCGTGTTTTTTATATTTTTAAGTATTTTTGTTAATTTTCTCAGAATTTTGTAATTATTAGTTTATTTTATAAAAATACGAAAAGGCTGAAAATCAGAATCAATGTGCAGCCAGATTTGAAAGGCTAATTAAATATATATAATTAGTCTCTAAAAATCTGAAGACACTTTTAATAATAACTAGAAATAAAAAGTATGCTACAGGAACAAAAATTGCATTTTTTTATTTTTTAGAATTTTTAATGGTTTTTATAAGGTTTTTAGGGTTTTGTAATTTGTAGGTGTTTTATATATCCAAATCAATCGAAAATTGGATTGAAGCAAGTAAACAACAAAACAAACATTACTCAATTTTGTTGTGATTTTTAGATGAGCTTTTATATTTGTAGTTGATTTTATAATTCAAACAGTGACAAAAACAAGGGTTTTTTTATTTTTTAAAATATAAAAACAACTCAGAACTATCCCAAAAAATTAGAAATTTTTTCACACAATGGCAGGAGCCACTGTCTAATTTTCACCAAATTTGGAGTTGATTTGATATTTTATTCAATTAATAGACAAGCAACAACACACAGGGACAAAAATGCAAAGAAAGAAAGTTCTAAGGGCTAAATAGAAATACGTGCAAGGAATATAGGGGATAATCACAAATTTCACACAAAATTCGCACATGTTCCAATTCCAGTACGCACAGGGGTATATATGCAAATAATGAAACTAAAGATTCATTCCATAACATATAGAAAGCCCCAGCCCTTAAATGCAATTAGCCCACAAAACTCACGTGTCGACTTACGTATTCTACATTCACAGGGACTAAATAGCAAATACAACAAAGTATAGGGTCCATAGTGCAAATTAACCAAAATAAAAACAACTACACTTCATATTTACATAACTAAACTATAACATCGAAAAGAAGAGGGGCCTAAGTGATATTACCCCATTATTAAGATCCACGACTGAAGGGAGTCCACGTGTACGATCTGACGGTGGAGAACAGACGGGTACCCCTTCGATGATCGACGCTCCAAATGCGATCCTGAGCTCGATCCAATGGCTGCGAGCTCCCCAAGCATGAACGATGGCGATTGAAACTAGTGCTGGGTCTCTATCCAATGGCGGAGGAAGGTCCTCAAAGAACAAGTCGCCGGCAACTTTCGCCAGGCCTATGCGCGCGATTAGGACCTCCTCCGATGCCGCTCTGAGAGGGAAAACAAAGCCCGAAGTCATCCGCAGCTCCTGATGGTCTCGGATGAGGCCAAGGACACCCGAGGGGCCTCGACGGTGTGAAGCTCCTGGAGCTCCTATGCCCAAGTGGTTGGACCTCCAGATGAGGTCCTTTGATTCTACCTGCACAGGAAGAAAGCTGGGTCGAGGGCAAAGTGCCTCGACCCGGTTATGGGTGGAATGGGTGGTCGTGTGGAGCGGAGCGAGGGTCTCCAGCGAGGCGACAGTGGAGGAGACCTAAGTCTTCGTTCCGGGGCGAACCAAGATGATCGTCGGGGCGTAGAATGTGGAGAGAGGTATTGCAGAGGTGATGCGATGATCGTATGGAGAAACGAACGGTCGGATGAGAATGGATTGGCCAGCTGAGGCCGGCGGTGCAAAATCGAAAGAACACGATTAAAACTAATCTAAGGGATATCGAGGCTACCTGATGGGTGCAAACGTCTGTGCTGGAGGTGGGTGACCTCCTGGGATCCTCGCCTCGATGGAGCGACGCCTCCAGAGGCTCGAGCTCGCCGATGGGCGGAGCGCGGCGGCGAAGACCACCGGACCAGGGGCTAGACGTCTCCTTTCCTCGTTGCAACACCTCCTTGGGCTTGCTGTCACTCAAGGCTAGAAGATGGAGGTCCTGGGAGTCGAAGACGGAGGCCGAAGGTGCATGAATGTGCGGCCGGAGGCGAGACTTTATAATGCAGGGGTTCGAGAAAGAAGGAGATCGGGCGCGCAATCCAAAGCTCGGACCCCTAAAATCGATGGCGGATGTGGATCATGGATCTATGGTCTGTAATCGGGATCCAGGGTTTAAGGAAATGATGATTGGATCAGCGCGGGAAAATTCAGCGAAAACGGGTCGGAAAGTGGGTCCGGGTTTTAAGTGGGGGGGGGGGGGAGTTGACCAGGGGTCAACAATCCCCCGTGGACCAATGGGAACCCAACATTTATTAAATATTTGTAAATTAAATAAAAAATATTAAATGATTTTATTTCAAAAAAAATTCTAAATAAAAAATGTTTATTATTTTTCAAAGTATTTTTTAGTGATATTTATTTATTTTTTTGAAAAATAAATTATGTCTATATATTATATTATATACATGTATATGTACATATGTATTTTTGATTTTTATTATTAATTGTCTATTTTGGTACAATTATCCCTATTTTATATTTTATTTATTTACAACATAAAATATGGGATTCAAAATAATTTTTGTTTAATTTTTATTATGTATTTGCAAGGGTAAAATAAATATATATATATAGGTACATCTATACATGGTATATACAAGGGGAAGGGAGAGAATTTATTTTTATTTTTATTTTTGTTTTATTTTTCTTATTTTTATTTTATTTTTATAAATATATACTCATTATGAGGGATAAATAAGTAATTTATTTTACGAAAATAAAATATATACACTAAGAGGGGGTTTATGTACAAGGCTGAGTTACCCTATCTCTCTCTACTTGTTTTTATTTTTGCGGTCAGGCCCATGTGAGCCCTCCTTTGGGTTTAGGTCACTCAATATTTATTCTAAATATTTCCCGCTTTTTATTTAATTCTTTATTCCTTTATTTTTGTGCAAAAACGTTCTAATTATGGTTATTTACATGAAGCATGCATTTTGACAATTCATTCTATTTACAATCATTTACATGGTATTTTACCAAGGTTTCTAGATAAAATAAAGGAATAAAGAGTGATGAATGGTGATTCATCATATCTCCCCATACTTTATTCCTGGTCAACCTAGTCATCGAGATGCCTAGGTCTCGAGATTAAAGATCATAAAATATCTTCAATATTTTATTCGTTTTTTCTTTTCTTTATTCTATAATTTTGGCATTAAAAACAACATTTTATACACTATTTAAACAGCAATGCATGAATGCTAAATTATGCAAATTAAGGATATTTACATGGATTTGCTAGGGTTTTTAAGGCCAAAATGATAGAATAAAGATGATGAAATGGAGGTTCATCACCCCCCTATACTAGCCTTTGCTAGTCCCTAGCAAACACTTATGCAATAAGTGAAGAAAAAGAAAAACAAAGAAAAGAAAAAGAAAGAAAATGGATTTTAATTGTCAAACTTGTCTTTATAAAAACAAAGTTTGGAGCTTAAGTCAGACCTTTGGAATTTTAGTGCAGGCGGAACCTTATTGGGAATCGATTTTGAAATCCAACAGCCTTCAAGAATCCCAAGACTCTGCTCAAGTCCCCTTAATAGCCATTCAACTCATACGCAAACCCTTATGACTATGAATCTGACTTGTACAGTATAAGTGATGGTGGCTCCCTTCAACTGAAATGACAAAGAGATCGACCTCTCCAGCATGACAACACAGTGATTCCCCAATCCAGCAACTCCTTCTTCGAGGAGCGGGATATTCCCTTCTAAGTTCAAGTGACAACCAACTCAAGAGGAGGGGGTGAAGAGAAGGATGGACGGTAGAGAGTATAGCTACTAGCATGCAAGACCACTGCAGTCAAGTCGTCCAGCTGCAAGCTCACATGATTTGACTTTGAAGCTTAGACTTGATTATTGACTATACAAATATATAAATTCCGGTAGGCATTGTATTTTCAATCAGGCATGTCCACTTTTTTCAAGTTTTTGCTTTTTTTTGAAATACTATATACAACAGCATTTACATAAGGAGTTTTTCCTCTTGAGCCAGTAGACTATCCCTCTTTTGAAGAATTATTGCAATCTACACTCTCCTGTCTTTAGAGATCAATGCCATTGGACGGGTTGTGGTGCGCTTTCCTCCCTAGACGAGGACAAATGTTTCCACTTGTATGCGTCTCGTACAGGCAAATCCAATCTCCTTACTATTCCAACTGAGTTGAGCCAAGTGAAAAGTGCATGTATCCAAGTTAGGTCATTATCGACAAGAGCCATGCGTGTGCTCCAAAATACTCTACTTAGGAAGTCAAGAATCCATTGAAACAAGTCTCGTGATCCTCAAAGACTTAAGTCAACTAGACCCAAAGTACCTCAATTCCAACTCCTATAAGGTTCCTGTCAATTAGGTAGATTTAAGATCCAACCAATCTTCAATCTTCAGATTTTATTTAGACGTGTTCAATTATCAAACTCAATCTGAAAAATGCAAATGCTATGAAGAAAATATTTTTGTGATTCAATTTTCAAAGTTTTGAACTTTTTTTGGATTTTTGAAAAGATGATGCATATGCAATTTTTTAATATTTTTCAAAAAGATTTTGCAAATGGTTTTGGTATTTTTGATTTTGAAAATGTTATGTGACTTTTAAAAACAAAAGATTTTGGTATAAAAAACTAGGTACAAATATTTACACTGGGATGCATCTTATATTTATAAGAAGTAAGTTTTTAAGAATTTACAAGGGTAAGTGATCACTTTTATAAGTATATATAAAGAATTTTAGTGTCATGTATATATTCCTCAAACTTATTTGAAAATGTTTTTACAAAAAATTTTGAAAATTATAGTTCAAAATGATTTTTACCAATAATTTTTACAAACATTTACACACATTTGAAAATAATTTTGCAAAGGTTTTTCAAATAGTCTATATGGATTTTTTAAAATATTTTTGCAACCATTTTCCAAACATTTGCAAATGATTTATCAAACATTTTTTACACATAAAGGAAATAAAATTTTCAAATAAACATTTTTACAATGGTTGAAAATATTTAATAAAACATTTGCCAAGTAGTTTCAAAAGATTTTTCAAAAGTATTTTCAAATTATTTTCAAACATTTTGCAAAAAATATTTTTACCTGATTTATTAATCATTAAATAAAAAGAATTTGAGGAATAATAATCATCTCTTATTAAACATTTTAAATGAATTTTAATAGCATTGTTAGCCATATTTATTATTATTATTATTAAAATGAAAGTACGACTTAAGGTCATAGTATATACGAAGTATATACGACCCCCCTATACTTAGCTTGAGTTACGTCATCAAAGATAAGAGAGAAAAAGAGAATATATAACTCGTACTGAATATAGAAAAGTCTAAAGAATAGATGAAACTCAAAATATATCAAAATCACTTTTAATTGTTTATAACTTTTAATACGCTATTTATGAAGATGGTTTCATATTTTTTAGAGTTAAAGTGTGAAAGCTAGGTTTTGGACCCCTATTGTATAGTTTTCTTGATTAAAATAATCATTTTATATATTATATATTATTTTTATAATTTTATAATTTCATAGATATTATTTATAATATATGTACATATTAAAATATGAATAAAACAATAAAGAAAATATTTAAATAAAATAAAATACCAAAATACATAGACGAATATACAATATCTATACCTATATAAATAATATACCTATTTAATTAAGTATATATAATATATGAAAAAATATAATAAAAATATATTTAAGTATCTAAAAATAAGTTAATATATAAATAATAAAATAAATTAATAAAATTAAAATACAAAATAAAATACATAATAACATAGATGAATATACCTATATTATTAACCCTAAAAAGTAACTTGTAATTATATTCATCTAAAAATAAATAAAAATCATAATAAAATACTTTAAAAAGTAATAAATATTTTTTATTTTATAACCTAAAATTAATAAATTCATTTATTATTTTTATTGAATTTTAAATAATTTCCAGGGGTTTTTCCTAGTTGGTCCACGTGGACCAACCTGGTGATGTGGAGAGTTGACTCGGATCAACTCTCTGTCCCGCCTCTTGAAGTGTCAGACCTCGTTCCTAGGCCATCTTCTTGATTTTTGTAGACCACTCCTTACACCTTTAGGGTCGATTCCTTCTTCGCTTTTTCTCCTCGTGGATCCCTCTTACATGCCTGGTGTTTGCCTCGAGGATTGGTTTACTGCAATGGCAGCATTCCTTTGATTTTTGGAGCACCTCAGTCATCTTTACAAAGACCCCCTCCAAACCTCCTTCTAGTTTTGAACCCCTTTGGCTGGTATTCGTTCTCCTCTCGCGTGCTCTAGATCGACGCGGGTGATAGGCGCATCTCCAGCACCCTGTAGCGAACTGGCAAGCCTCTAGGTGCTTCCATCACCACCTTCGGTGGAGCATCGCTGTCGAGGTCTTGCTTCATGGCTTTACACCATTTGAGGTACCTTTTTTCCCCTTTGTCGTTTTTCATCCCTAAGTTAATCCCCTGCATTGATTTTATTCATTAATCGCCTCACTTAGCCTAATGGACCACCTTCGAAGTTTGCCAAAGCTAGTCTCCGGCGAGCCTCACTCATTGTGCTCCGCTCATACCTGGACCTGCCGACACTTCCATATCTTGCCCCCATCATCCTCCAACCATCCACTTCTCCCACGTTCACTTAGATCTTGCCTAGATCTGTCGCCTTAGTCTCCCATCTGCACCATACGTCGGAGACTGCCAACCATCTGCCACCATCGCCCATTCTTCTCTCTGAGCTTGCCCGAGCTTCATCTATTTGTTTGCGACAAAACCTTGCAGGTAAGGGTAGAAAAGAAGATGTCTGGAGTGATTTTTGCAGTGGCCGGAGACACCTGGAGCGCTTGGTATTCCTTGACCTCATGGCGAAGCTCCAGTTGCCCTCCGCCATTTTTGAAGTATCCAGCCGACAGAGGACCCCTACAAGAGCGTCTGGAGCTGTTTTGGAGCAGCATTACATGACGAAGGAGCGTGATCTCGCTGGGAGAACTTCACTGCAATGGTGTTCTTCCCTATTCGTTGACCAACCCTCTTTGTCGTTGGATCAAGAAGGCTCTCCAGGCGTAGCAGTTGTCGTTGGATGCATGAAGCCTCGACCGTTGATCATTCCTGGGTGATCTGACTGCAATTGTCCAAATTGAAGGGGTATCGTGCATTACGGGCACACCATGTGTCAAGTGAGCGCCATTTGGTCGTTCGATCGCCCGTTAGAGGGGGTAAATTTCAACCATACCCTCGTAATTTTAATATTTTAATATTTAGACTTTAAAATTTCCTCGGCATCTTTATAATTTCTGTAATATTTGTAAGTAGGCTACTCAACTTTTTTATAATTGCATAACAGTCCATGCCAAGTCACCTCACGTGACGCACCACGTAAGGGGACATTTTGCGAGCATACCCCCAAACTTTATTGTATTTCTGTTTAATCCAGAAACATTTTGATTACGTTTATTAATTTTGGAAAAATTATAAGTAGGCCCCCAATTTTATTGTATTTGTAATTGGGTCCCCACCAGCATGGCTCACATGTGCATACACATGAGCTTGGCGATTTTGCAGATATACCCTTGACTTTTTATATTTAATATTAGTGCATTAAAGTTTACTCCAATTATACATTTTTATGAAAATTACATTGAGGTCCCTGAACCTATTTATTTTTCAATAATGCCCCTATTAGTAATTTAGTTTCTCTTTGTTTCTCGTATATATTTAATATAGCTACATTACTCTAAAAATCCACAAAAATAAACTTAAGTTCCTAATTGCATCTACTTCCATGCCCTAATTTTAGTTTGCAATTTTAAGACTTTTTAATATTTAAAAATAAAAAGAGCTTATTTTTTCCCTATTTGCAATATAAAATACATAAAAACATAAAAATATTTTGAAGAATTACCAAAAAAATATTATGTTTTTATGCATTTTAAAGATACAGACCAAAAATCACTAAAAATTATAAAAGAAAACAAAAAATTAAACCCTTAAAGACCTCTATAAAAATATATAAAATTCTCAAAAATTCCAAAAATTGTATTTTTTTATTTTTGATTTTTTAGAATATTATATATATTAAAATTAATTTGGAGAAATTTTGATTGTATTTGATATTTTTTATCTCCATTTTAATTTCGAGTATTTAATTAAGCCATGTTTTAGGGTATTTTTTATTTTAAAAATATATAAAAATTAGCAAAATTCCTAAAAAATCATATAAATAGTAAAAAAAATTTAAAACCCCTAAAACTTATTTTCTTCATTTTGACTATTTTTTAATATTATTTATATCTAGAATAGCCTATATTGTGTATATAGCCTTATATATTATATATCTTTTATATGATGAAAAAGAAATATAAAAATATAAAAATAATATATAAAAATAGAAAGCTAAAAATCAAAATATAAAAATATAAAATAAAAAATAATAAAAATTAAAAATTAAAAAATTAAAACTTAGAAAAAAGAACATATAGAAAAATGGCCCACAATCAATTTTGTGCATTTTACCTGATCTATCCTGCTTGTTCCCTATATTCGACTTCTACATGCTTGCACACTATACACATCCATTGTAGGATTATAATAAATTTTAACTCTGCATCCATTTTTTATTGCTTGATTTTTTTGTGGGTTTGTTTTAATCCGAATTTTGTGTGGTCACCTCAACGACTGTGTTCCCGTCTATTGTGGAACATTCGACTGCTCGATGTTTGTGTTAAAAAAATGGCATTGTTGCTTGTAGAAACCGAAAGATGAAAAGGAAAGAAGAAAAGAAGAAAAGAAGAAAAAAGAGATGAAGATGGAAGAAGATAGAAAAGAATGTACACATCACTCCCCCTATACTTAGGGTAAAAGAATCCCTAAGTATAGGAAACAACAAGAGTGATGAAAGAGAACGAAGAAAGAGCACTAGCTTGTCCACCCCAAATACTTAGGACAAAGTACGTCCTAAGCAAGGCACATACAAGAATGAGGTGTATGAGCGAAACAGTTCATGTACAGAGGAGATCTAATGCGAATATACAAGAATAGTGGATACAGATGATCAAGAAGGTAGAAAGCGAACCTTCTTATGGGACCGTTGAGGAATGGATTGGACAAGATGGAGGTCGATATCGGGGTCCATAGTGGACGGAAACTGATCAAATCAACCTGATGTAGATCCTTAGTGGTCGTGGGGTGAGAAGGCACAGACAGATCAGTGGAAGTAGTGTATCTAGGTATGGCCTTAGGTGTCTCGCTGAAGTCAAAGTGAAAAGGGATGAACTCGTCATTAGAAGAAGTAAAGTCAAGGTCATCCTATTAGGTCTCTCCTACGTCAAAACCAAAAGGAACGAACTCATCTGTGGAAGTAGTCGAACCATGTTCGTCCTCTACAGTCTCAATCGGATTATCATGCTCATCAAAAGGCATGCATTCTCGAATGAAAGCAACAAGATCAAATTCGATCGGGTTCTCATCAAAATCTTCCCTCTGCTCAACAGTGTCAATCGTGTAAATTCTGCGGATGTCATCAACACATCACCAAGTCCTAGAAGAAGGAACTCCAAGGTCCATGCTTTCCGAGTCTTCCTCCTTATAGAGGAATTGTCGGGTCTCAATGGTATCCAACATACAAAAAAAGTCTCTGATCGTGTAATCAAGGTCACAATCCTCAAGGTCAGCCAGGATATGTGTAGTCACATCAGGTATAGGTCTCTGGTCAGCAGTGGGCATGGTGATGATCACAACGCTCCCGTCATCATGATAGAAGTGAATGTCTTCTGATCCATAATCAACAACAACCCTCGCAGAGGCGAGAAATGGTCATCCCAGGATGATCGGAGAGTACTCCCCTGTGGAGGTCTCCATGGGTAATACAACAAAATCAATAGTGTAGCTCATGCTCTGAATCGAAATGACGATGTTCTGTAGAATACCCTTCGACCTCTTTATAGATACATCAACAAATTGAACTATCATCCTGGTTTTCTTGAGAGACCCTAAGTGAAGAGACTGTACCAACAAGAAGGTTATGATGCTAATCTAAGCACTGCTATCATGGAGAATGTGATCACAAGTATGGTCAGAGACAATGCAACTAATGAAAGGATGTGGCAGTGTTCCTCTTCTTAGGAATAGATTGGTATGTGATGTCATGGGTAGTGGTCATGGCCAAGATATGACACTTATATCTGCTCCTCCTCTTTCTCTTCTTGGGAAGAGGAGCAAATAATTGGGTCATGGCTTGGTGAAGTGGAGCTTTAATGATCTCATGAATGGTGGCCACCACTTCGATTTCAGTCAACAAATTTTAAAATTTTTGGACCTCCTCCATACAAGGGAGGAGATCATAATCATCATCTATATGAGGAATGCGAAGAGCAACCTATACAATAGTAACCTCGGGGTCAAGGGTGGGACAAGAAGTGTATGGATCCGTGATCAAAGGGTCTGGCAAATGGGCACTCTCCTCGCAGTCTGAATTGATCACGTACCTCCCAAACTCTTTTTGTATTTTTAAAATTTTCTCATTTTTTGTATTTTTGGTGATTGCAGGCTCTCATGATAATCTTCAAGTGAATCAATATCCTTAAATAGTGGAGCGACATTCTAGTTCTTAATCAAGCTAAATAGATCATCATCTTCGAGTTTATATGCTCCACCATCTGATTCAAGGTATCAAGTGTCAACATCAAAAAAGGTGACTCCAAAATCTCAGGATCGGGTGTGTTGAATGAGGGTGGTGGGTGTGGACAAAAATCAATTCCAAGTCACGATATTCAAGAAGAGTGGGTTGTCGAAATCTGAAGGTGATGGTAATGGAAATGATAGGTCAAAATCCGGGTCCGGAAATAATGGGTTAGGTGGATATGTACAAAAATCAAGAGCAAAATCCTTTGGGGAAAAGGAAGGTGGACCGACTGGATTGTACGAAGGATCCATAAAATCTGGATAAAAAAAGCGCTCCAGTCGTCCATCTCAAAGCAAAAGAAAATGATGGGAGAGCACGAAGGTTAAATCAACAGAAGTGAGAAAAAGGCGCAAATGATCTTGTCTGTTTTAGAGTTAGGTGAGAAGTCAAAAATTGTACAAACAGTTAGGAGGCTTGATAGGATTTGGGCACTACTCTTTAGCATGTACGCGAGCATTAAAAGCGAAGACAATGAGGGGACTACTCACCCCAAGAAAATGATTTTTGGGGTCTTTTCTAGGGTCAAGTAATACTAACAGTCCCAATTTTATTGTTATCACTTGTTTTTATTTTTTAATAAGAAATGCACGAGCCTATCGTGGAGTCAATTTTACTTAGCACCTAGATGGTCAAAATTAGAGGGAGAGTCGGAAAAGCAATGCAAGCATGATGAATTCTGTTTCATCATATTTTTTCTATCATTTTGGCCTTAAAAGCCCTAGTAAATGAATGTAAATAACCTTACTTCATGCATGTTAGCATTGATGCATTTGAATACAAATAGTATACAAAGTATTGTTTTTAATGCTAAAATTATAAAATAAAGAAAAAAAAGAATAAAGAATAAAATATCGAAGATATTTTATGATCCTAAACCTCGAGATCTAGGCATCTCGATGACTACATCGACAAGGAATAAAGTAGGGGGAGATAAGGGCCATCAATACAATAAAATTCCCTTTTATTTAATTCATTTTTATTTATTTTTGGGACCTATTTTTAGTTCCCCTTTTTTATACCTCAATAAAAGAAATTTTGAACATGAAAGTTGTAGATAATATAATATAGAAAAATACAAATTTGATTTCACATAAAAATAATATACAGTGTACAAAATATATTCTAAATACGATTCCAAAATTCCAACTACCCAGACTCATATCTCTCAAATAAAAATTCAAAATATATCAAAATATTTAATTGCATATAACTTTTAATAAGCTATTTAATGAAGGTGGTTTTATATTTTTTGTAATTAATGTGTGAAGGTTAGGTTTTGGACCCCTATTGTATAGTTATATCGATTAAAATATTCATTATATTTATTATTCATTATTTTTGTAATTTTTTATTTTTATTATTTTTTAAATATTATTTATAATATATGCACATATTAAAATAGGAATAAAACACTAAATAACACAAAAATAAAATATGTATAGAAAACATATATATGAATACACAATAACTATACCTATATAATAAATAGACTTAGTTATTTAGGTATATATATTATATCAAAAAAATATAGTAAAAATATATTTAAGTATATAAAAATATTTTTTATATATAATAATAAATTAAATTAATATAATCAAAATACAAAATAAAAATAAAAGACCACAATACATAGATGAATTTACCTATATATAGCCCCTAAAAAGTAATTTGTAATTCTAAAACTCTAAAAAATAATTAAGAATCATAATAAAATACTTTTAAAATAATAAACATTTTTTATTTTATAAGTTAAAATTAATAAATTCAATTATTATTTCTTATTGATTTTCTAAACAATTTTTGCAGGGCTTTTCCTGGTTGGTCCACGTGGACCAACCTGTACCCGTCAAGAGTTGACCGACGACCAACTCCTTCGACACCCTGATGTGCATATGACAAACTAGGTTTGACCTACCTTCTACTTTTTTCCCCGACTGATGCGTTCATCGATTCGGGTTGGTCTCTTCTGCAAAACTCTTCCTCGATCCTCCACCTATCATGCCAGGATGACTTCATGGGCGGAGGATCTTAGATTCTCTAGATTTTCCTTATCCTTTGAAGCCCCTCGACTAGCCTGTACATATACCTCCATATTCTTTTCATTCGAATTTGAACCCTCTTGACCTGTTCTAGCCCCCTTCCTTGAGCCCTAGAACTAAACAAGGTGACAACAAGCTCCCCAGCTCCTCTAAGGCGCAGCTAGGCGAGTTATAGTGCGGCTCCACCCCATCTCCGGTGACCCTCCGTCGTGAGGTTTTATTTCCCTACCTTTCAGTCAGTGAGGTCTATTTTTGCTTGTTTTTCTTGTATTTTAGCGTAGCCGTATTCTTAGGATCTCTCTCGCCCTTTTTCCTTCACATTCAGTCGCTCGACCACCCTCTTCCGTTGCTCGCCTGAGCTCACTCCAGCGAGCTTCCATCTCACATACCCCACCTCTTTATCACTACCTAACAGGTTGAGGCACTTTTCCCTCGACCCCTTAGTCTTTTTTGCAGGTCCAATTATCTCATTTGCAGCTCATCTTGTAGGGTGACGGAGGTACCTGGAGCTTCCTTGCTCCGGTGGCCTCGTGCATGCCCTCCGTCCATCGCTGGATATTTTTGGAGCCGCCAACACCTAGAGTACCACCTCAGGAGAACTTCTGGCGTTTTGGAGCTTCAACGACTGCTGGAGGAGAGAGGGTGAGGACGGGGAAACTCTCCTTGCTGAAGTACCTTCCCTATTCATCCACCACGTTTTTACACCGTTGGATCAAGTGCAGATGCCAGATGCTTCAATTTCTATCAGATCATGCCCGCCCTGCACCATCGGATTGTTCCAGATCTTCTAATCCTGGCTGTGCATCCGAATCGTCATCGGCCCCATGGTAGCAACGCGCAACATTAGTGAGGGGATTTAGTCGTTCATCTGCGCAAGGCTTTGGGTATTTTGTGTCTTTTACCCTCAAAATTTTTGTATTTTGCATTTGAACTCTAATATTTCATCTATCATTTAATTAATTTTGTAACATTTGCATTTAGACCCTGACACTTTAGTTTAATTGTATATGGGTCCTGTGCTGAATTGACCGACATAACTTGGAGAAATTGCAACCAAACCCTCACGGGTTTGGAGTATTTGTAGTTAGTTGGATATTTTGAGATTCCAGTTATAACTTTTTGGAAAAATTACTGCTAAGATCCTGGACTTTCTGATATTTGCAAAAAGGCCCATGCTAGTAATGTAGTTTCTCTTTGTTTCTTGTATTTATTTCATATAGCTACATTACTCTAAAATTTTTCAAAAAATATGAGTATGCTCCTGATTGCATATATTTTCAGGACGTATTTTAGTTTGTAATTTTAGGCCATTTTACTATTTATAAAAAAAATCAAAAAGTGTCCTTTTTGTCCTTGTTTGCACTATAACATACATATAAATTATAAAAATGTTTTGAAAAATCCCCCCTAAAATACATTTCATTTATATTGTATTTTTGACCTTCAGAAAAAAAATCATTAAAAATTACAAAAGAAAACTCAAAAAAATAGAAAAACCCCTATAACCTTTATAAAAATATAAAAAAACCTTTAAAATCCCAAAAATATATTTTCTATCTCTAATTTTTCTTTATATTATTATATTTATATTAAAATAATCTAGAGAATTTTTTATACTGTTTAATATTTTTAATCTCCATTTTAATTTTGGGTAATAATTTTATCCTTGTTTTAGGGTATTTTTTACTTTAGAAATATATAAAAATAAGCAAAATTCTTTAAAAGTCACAATAATAGTTAAAAATCAACTAAAATCCAAAAAATATTTTATTTTCTTTATTTTTGACTATTTTTACTTATATTTATATCTATATAAGTTATTTTTTTATATATTCTCTATATATAGCCTTATATCTATATCAAATCTATTTAAAAAATATATAAAGATAAAAGTATAAAAAGAAAATCAGATAATTAAAACTAAAAATTTAAAAATTTAAAATAAAAAAAACTAAAAAAATAAAAATTTTAAAACCCACAAAAAGAGAATATAGACACATACATCACAATCACTTTTGTGCATTTATTTGCCCGATCTATCCTTCTTGTTCCCTGTGCTCGAACTCTACATACTTTCACCTATACATATCCTTGTTGTAGAGTTATAATAAATATTGACTCCATATTGCTTTTTATTGCTTAATTATCATTGTTGGTTAATTGTTGGTTAACCCGGATTTCGTGAACGGTCGCTTCAACGACATTGTGGCCTCTCCTTGTGTAGACTACTTTAGACCCTCGTAAAACTTGAGTTATCAAAGCGACAAATCAACGATGTATGCTAAAGAGAAATGTTAACCTTGCCTCTAGTACTCTACATGTAAAGAGGCTCAGTAGAATTGAAACCTACACTATATGCAAATGCAACCGATGAAATCGCCATAGGTTCAGAAATCGCTATTATCGTGAAGAACCAATGCTAATACGTTTGAATGGAATCGAATGGTATGGTCTTAAAGTCTCCTCAGTGCCCACAATAGTGGGTCCTGCAAGCATTGTATGGAGGACTCTCACGACACGGGGTTCCAAGAATAAGTGAGAAGCAATTTAAATTTAACTAAGTCCAAACGTAAACTATAGATGCATGCAATGATTATTATGTATTTGGACATAATGCTATCGTCAAGAAAATCCTAATACTAGGACTCAATCACACAAAATAAAGAAAACAAAATCAGAAATAAAATAAAAAATGCGAAAAATAGTGAAAAAGCTGACGAGGCCCCCAATGGAACAATCCCACGGGCAATGGACCTCATGAAGTGAAGTAGTGCCCTAGAGAGTATCCTGAATATTACAAGTTATATGGTCTCTCTCTCGCTTTAAATTACATAAATAAATGAATAAAATACAAAGTCTCCCAAAAATCTTCTAAGTGTCTTCTGTTGTTCTCTTCTATCTGCTAGGGTAGAATAGTTGACTCTGCTTCCCAAGGATGCACAAGATCACCTAGGCGATCCTCCTCGATCCGCAGTCCCTCTCAACAAAATCAACAAAGAAGATAAAATAAATAAATACACACAAAAATAGAAAATAATGTCACAATCAACAAAAGCCAATCTATGTGCTATTGCTTCCCGGTAACGACGCCATTTGTTGAAGAGGGTTTTACGAGGGTCTAGAAATCTCACAAGGCGAGAAATCCAGTCGATACATTGACCGCTCAAGAAACCCTACTTCATACAATAATTAACCCACAACAAATCAATCAAGAAATGAAAATAAATGCAGAGTTAAAATTTATTATAACTCTACAATGAATGTGTATAGTGTACAAGCATGTAGAGGTCGAATACATGGAGCACAAAGGATAGATTGGGCAATTGAATGCAAAATGTGATTGTGAACTATTTATCTATATGTATTTTAGTGGGTTTTAAATTTTATTTTTTACTTTTCTTTTATACTTTCATATTCTGATTTTTAATTTTCTATTTTTATATTTTCCTTTTATATTTTTATGTTTTTATATTTTATTTTACTTTTAATTTATATATAAAGAGATATATAGGGTATATATAATAAAGGCTAGGGTAGATATAAGTATTAATAAAAACAATCAAAATGAAGAAAATAAAATATTTTGGGGTTTTCAATGTTTTTACTATTTTTTGTGATTTTAGGACTTTTTACTAATTTTATATATTTTAAAAGACAAAAATACCTTAAATCAGGGTTTAAATAAAATAGCCAAATTTAAATGGAAACTAAAAATACCAAATAGTATCAATATTGTTCCAAATTAATTATATATATATATATTTAAAGAAAATTCTGAAATATAAATTAGAGTTTTTGAATTTTTTTGGAATTTTATATTTTTTATAAGTGTTTTTAAGGGGTTTTTCAATTTTTAAGAGTTTTCTTTTGTAAATTTTAGCGATTTTTGGTTTAAAGGTTACAAATACATAAATAAATAAAATATATTTTTTGGAGAATTTTTTCAAAATGTTTTTTATTTTTATGGGGTTTCTATTGCAAACAAGGAGAAAATTAGCTCTTTTTATTTTAATAAATATGAAAAATCCTAAAATTGCAAAATATTTATATAGTGTGATATTTTGTGCAATCAAGAGCCCCACATTTTTTTCTGGAATTTTTGTAGTTTAATTGCTATTTTAAATAAGGATAAACAACAAAAGGAAACTACATAATTAGCAAGGGTATTTTTGTAAATAAAATAAAGTCCCAGGGCCTCAATGCAATTTTTGCAAAAATATATAAATAATTGAAAAGTTGCTGTACTGAATGCAAATGCAAGGACCCATAGGGGCACGCCTGCAAAAATGCCACCTCACGTGGGGTGCTACATGAGGTGATGGGCGTAGACTTGATGTAAATATTCAAAAGTATGAAGGCTTACTTGCAAAATTTACAAAATTATCATAAACTTGGAGGAATGTTTGGGTATTAATTGTAAATATACAAAAGTTGGTTGGGTTAATTACAAAATACCCCAACAAAGGGAGATAGGTATCAAGGGTCATAGCTTCACGATACTGATGAGCCGAAAAACCGAGAGACTAAGGGAGATAGGTATCAAGGGTCGTTGCGACCTCAACCTCTCGAGTCGGACTCAACAAGAAAATCGAAGACCATCAAATAAGATAAAACAACAAATCAGTCCAAATAGCGGTCTCGTTATTTTATTTAACCTGGTATAGCGATCAGGGTCGAACTCAAGGAGCACGGATTGGTTAAAAGCCTAGAAGTAGTCAGAAATCAAAATAAAGAGAAGAAAATATTTTTGGTGTATTTTATAGGTTTTTAAATTTTTTGAATTTTAATTATGAAGAAAATATAAAACAAAGCCAAAAAATCACAATCAACTAAATATTTAACAACACAAATCAAGTTAGAAACTTGAAATAAAAATATTTTTGAATTTTATACTTTTTCAAGTGTTTTGATAATTTTATCAGATTTTTACAATTTTTGGTTAATTTTATAAAAATGAAAGAAACCTAAAAATGGAAGATTTGAGAGGCTATTCAAAAATATGAAAATAACCTTTAAAAATCCAGCATCAATTTTATGAAAAACTACAAATAAAACCCTAACTATAGAAAAAGATATTGCAACTTTTTGATTTTGTTTTGAAATTTTAATGATTTTTCTAAGTTTTTTAGGGTTTCTCAGTTTTTAGGCTTTTTATATATCCAAATCAAACAAAAATTGGATTAAACCAACAAGACAACAAAACAAGATAACACTATTTTTTTAGAATTTTTAGAGACTTTTTAATATTTTTAGTTGGTTTTTAAATGTAGAGAGTAGCAAAAATAGGTGTTTTTGAATTTTTAAAAATATAAAATCAAAGCAAAAAATCTCCCAAAAATTCACTGAAATTTTTACACAATGGCACGGGCCACGTTTCCAAATTTCAAACGATTTGGAGTTGATTTGCTATTTTATTCAACCAATAGAACATGCACAACATACAAAGACCTAAGTGCAAAGAAAGTAAGTTCCAGGGGCTTAATTATAACACGCGTCAAAAATGTAGGGAACTTAATGCAATTTCACTTTAAATTCAGCACATGTTCAAATCCAGCACGCACAGGGGTATAAGTGCAAATATTTAAACCAAACTTTCAAAACATAACATGCATTAAACCCGAGCCCTATACATGCAAATATCCCAAAAAATCACGTGACGAAGCACGTGCAACTCAAACAGAGGGACTAATATACAATACTGAAAGTCTGAGGTTCAAAGTGCAATTTATCCAAATTAAAAACAACTACAGACCATATTTACAGGACTAAAAAGTAAATGCTAAAACAGAAAGGGTCTAAGTGAAATTTACCCTTATTATTAAGAATCCAACGGCTGAAGGAGGTCCGTCCGATCAAGGAGATCAGAACTGACAGGAGGGCTTGATCGGACGGTGGAGGAGGGCTCTGGATGAACAGGTCGACGAACTTCGTCCGGCCAATACGCGCGGTGGGGAGCTCCTCCGAGGCTGCTAGGATAGGGAAAAGAGAGCTGATGGAGTTCCGCAGCGGATGGGATGCTCCGATGAGGGCGGGGGATCCTGGAGGACCCAAGCGATGAGGTAGACCTGGAGCACCTGTGCTTCAAGGTTTGAACCTCCAGATGAGGCTCATTTGCAGTCGAACCTGCGCAGAAAGAAAGCTGGGTCGAGGGAAAAATGCCTCGACCCGATTACGGGCGAAATGGGCGGCTGGGGGAGGTGGAGCGAAGCTCTCATGCGAGCGACGGTGGAGGAGAGCCGATGTCCCTATTCCTGGGCGAACTAGGGGGAACGGAGAGGTGGAGAACGTGGAGAGGAGTCTCGCGATGGTGAAGGTGCGGTCGGGATGGGAAATGGATGATCGGAGCA